>PVJA010022276.1:0-34502 GCA_004027025.1 Myocastor coypus
TGTCTTGGCATGTTTTTAGTTGGGTTGATGTTATTTGGGGTTCTGTAGGCTTCAGTTACCTGAATGTCTGATTGTTTTCTCAAATTTGGGAAGTTTTCTGCTATTACTTCTGCCCATATTCTTTTTATATCATTTGTATTGACTCCTTCTTTCTCATTGATTCCCATTAATCTCACGTTGTTCATTTTTGCATCGTCTTACAGAAGATGAATTATTTTTTCCTGCATTCTGGTTGTTTTTAAAAGATCCTTTCTTACTCTTTCACTGGCTGCAACTGTGTCTTCAAGGTTGGAAACTCTATCTTCATTTTCGTTCATTCGGCTCTGCCAATTTGTGATCGAGGTTTTGTTTTCTTCTATATCTCTTTGAAACTGTTTCATGCGATCTATGTCTTTCCTATATTGCTCCGTCAGGGAGTCCATCATTTTTCAATTCTCCTCTAATTTTTTATCGATGTCTTCTTTAATAGTATTGAAGTCTGTCATTATGGTTATCCTTTCTCTCTCTAATACAGAAATTATTTCTGTTCCCTTCACCTTTCTACTTTTGTGTAGTTGTTCCCCTACTTGGGATGCTATTGATTTAGGCATGTCTTTGTCAACTTTAGATATTATTTCTGCTCTGATGTCCTCTATACGTTTCTCCAGCCGTTTTCCCTCTTCATGTATTTCTTTTTTTACTTCAGATGTTATCTCTGATCTCAGTTGCTCTACAAGTTTCTGCACTTGTGTGTCTGCCTCAGATGCTACCAATTCAGAGGTTTCATCTGTATAATTCTCATTTTCTTCCATGATAGTGTCTTCTGTATTTGGTTTGGGTGGACACGGGTCCTGAGATTGCCTCCTACTCCTTGTTGTTATCATTTTGTATGGAAGCGACCTCTGCACTTTGGTGGCGTTATGCTGTGTCTATGGGCGTTTGGTCTGGAGACTCCAAGCTGGTTCCTCTACAGACGTTCCTGACTCTGTGTTGGAGCTCTGGCTGCTAGCTTTTGTGAATCCTGGCGGATGTGGTCTGTAGGTGGAGGTGGAACTTTGGGATTGAGTAGTCCTGGTAGGCTCGTGGACCAGATCGGTTGCGAAACTAGCTATTTTATGGGTTCGGTGCTGGAGCTTGGGCTGAAGGGGTTAAAAAAAAGGGGGGGAGGGGAAGGCGGGCCAGGGATCTTGACCCAGCCGGCATGCGGGTTCGGCTCCCAGCGGTGCGGTTTTGGTCTGGGTTGGAACAGGAAATTCCCTCGCGGGAACGCAGAGGCACGGCAGAGGGGCGCAGGTGGCCTACCTGCGGCGGGCGCGCGGGCTCGTCTTCCAGCGGTGCGGTTTGGGTCTGGGCTGGTACAGGAAGTTAGTCGCGGGAACTCAGAGGCGCGGCAGAGGGGCGCAGGGGGCTTACCGGCGGCTGGCGCGCGGGCTCGGCTCCCAGCGGTGCAGTTTGGATCTCTGGAAATCTTGAACAAAAAGGCTTCTGCAAAATTCAGTTATAGAATTTTGTGGTAACAATCACTATGATAAATTATCTTTTATTGATTCTATTTATTCAATTTTGAAGAATACATTCAATTTAATAGGAGAAATGGGAAAAGCCTATCTTTCTGTAGTAAAATAGTTACTTTTTACTTTGAAAATAAACATGCAGTCTTTCCAAGTAGCAAAGAAAAATGTAACTTACCTTCACTTTCTGCAAAAAAAAAATAGTAAAAATTATACCTAGACAGGTATACAGCAAGCAGCTTACAGCCATGTGGAAAGGTGTGGTATGAAGTAGCCAGGTGCCAAGGCATGTAGGGGCATTAGCAAAGCCCCAGCTCATGTTATGTCATTTTTCTTCTATAACAGAAAAGAAAACCAAATTCACCTGAAACTAACTATGTGTAACACTTGCTAAGTAAATATGCCAGTAGTGTTCTGGACCTCCAAGTAAATTTTAAGCAAGTATAAACAGGTTGACTTTAGATGAACCTACTTCATAAGGCCATCTAATCCATCTGATTGTACCAAGAACTGAGCACACCAAATTCTTTATATGTTTTACCAGTCTTTATGTGAAGCACTCCCACTGTTGATTTATTTAAAACCTATTCAGGAAGGGTTACATCTGAGATCTTAAATTTTGTGATATGTTGGCCAAAATTTTAGCCTTTGGTATTGAAAAGTCCCAGTGGTAAGCAAAGAAGGAAAAGTAGATATGTTTCTTAAAATCTCAGTCTTACAAATCAAGAGGATTGGGTATAGCAAAAGCAAAGGCCCAGGGGAAAAACATGCTTTATAATTTACTTCCAATAAAATTAAATCTTACTACTACTGTGATCACAATCTTGACTTTTTTGCGGGGAGGGCATGGTACTGGGGATTGAACTTATTTTCAAGACAAGCGCTTATTCTTCTGAGCTATCTCCCTGGCCCTACAATCTTGATATGTGATGTCAACCTAAACAAAGAGAATTACCCTCCCGGGACACTTTACAAGGTGACTGACTGAAAAATTGTCACTCATGTACTGGTTGTCTCTCTATTTTGTAAATGCAGCAACTTGAAGAGAAAGGTGCTGTCCGATTCATGACAAATTCCAAGAGAAGAACATAGAAAAGAATAGGGGTTGGGTAGGTAGCTCAGGTGAGGTAATCACCAAGTGTAAGGTCCTGAATTCGATCCACATTATACCCTCCCCTCAAAAGAAAAAAAAAAAAAAAAACTTGACAGCATCTGATTAGTTTGTTTATTTATTTATTTATTTTTGTGGAACCGGGGTTTGAACTGATGACCCTGCACTTGCCGGGCAGGCACTTGTGCCCCAGAGCTATCTCCTTAGCTCCTATTTATTTATTTATTTATTTATTTATTTATGGCCGGCTCAGCCTGCCCTGGAGGTGGGACTGGCATAGCATGTGGTGCCGGGGTTTGAACCATGGTCCTTACAGTTGCCTAAGCTTGCCTAAGCAGGCACTTTAGTCTGTTGAACTATCTTGCCATCCCCAGATTAGTGTATTTAAAAATAAGCTACAGGAAAAGGTTTGTTTATCTCAATACAAAAGAATTGAGACAATTTAGAATGGCGAAGGTGGAACTATAGCAGTTTAACACTACTGAAATGTTTTGAATAAATATTGCACTTCCTCTGGCCAATTTGTTAAATGGGACATACCATGTGATTACCAAACTTGACTTTTCTATCTGAAGAGAAAAATACTAGGCATGGTCTTTCGTTATTTTATTTTATTTTTAACACTTGGAACATTTGTTTTCTCTATTTTCTTCTCTCTCTGCTCCTGTATGTATGTTTTTTACGTTGTTTTAATTCAGTGGTTCTCAGCCTTTCTAATGCCATGACCCCGCAATACAGTTCCTCATGTTGTGGTAACCCCAAACCAAAAAATAATTTTGGTGGCTACTTGAAAACTGTAATTTTGCTACAGTTATGGTTAGGAATGTAAATACCTGATATGCATTATATATTCTCATTGCTACAAATCAAACATAATTTAAACATAGTGATTGATCACAAAACAATATTTAATTATATGTTGAGAAATATTTATTACTAATCCCAATAAATAACATTTCACTATGGCATAACATGGGTTTAAATATGTATTTTCCGATGGCTTTAGGCAACCCCTGTGTTTTGGTTGGTTCTACCCTCGCTGAGGTCGAGACCCACAGGTTGAGAACTGCTGCTTCAATTAATTTATTTTTCTTTTCTTTTCTGCTGCGCCTTTTGAAGACATTCACATGCTTAAATCCTAAAATACATAAGCATATCTTGCTTAAGAACAAGTACCTAGCCCTTTATGACAGGGCCATTATTGTCTTACCATTGAAATGGTCAACTGATGGCAAGCATCTTTAAGTAGTCTACAAAAAAGACCAATCACTGCTAGCTGAGTCTATCAGTGAGGTGAACAGGGGACTGCTTCTATAAGTAACTGATACCATTTAATATCCTCTTCAAAAATCAGGACCAGGTAGGCAGTGTTTGATGTGTGTTTCTTTATGAGCCTCAGGGAAGAATTAATTCATAATTTCTACATTTTTATTACTTTTAATAAGAAATAACAATATGATAGTTTCAAAATACATTAGTAGTACATTCTCAATAATTGACACATTGCATATTGTTGTCCTCATAATAGTTATACAGAGCACAGGGTGTAGACGTGATAAATTTTCTAATCGATATTGGTAAGGAAAAAAAAGAAAATAAATTCTTCCCTTTGAACTGAGAGGAAGTAGATGTACACATAGTCCAATGTTCAATAATTGCAGTGGGTTACTGGTGAAACTGGGAATGTTGGAGGTTGTTGATTTAAGCCTCTTACAGCTCATCATACCAATCTAGTTCTGCATATTATGCCTTGTAATTAAGCTTTTCCGCTGGGCGATCAAGGGCAAGTTAAAGCAATACCTGTATAACAAAACATTCATCTTTTAAGACCTGGACGTTTTTATGCTGTTGATTTTAAGAATGTTTGCTTGTGTAGGTAACAGAAAAGAAATAGGAAAGCACTGCCTGGGCACCAGGCTTCTGCTTCTGCTGCATAACCACTTACGGTGTTTTAGAACTTTAGAACTTAGGGCATTAAATTCACTAGGTGTATGTTCACAGGAATGTTCTTGATTTTAGAATTCAGAAATCTTAACTTCAAATTCTAATTCTTTGTGTGAGCTTGAGAAAATAGGTGAAGTTTGTTAAATTTTAAAATTCTGACATTTTGAGCCAGGTGTGGTGGCTCACGCCTGTAATCCCAGCACTCGGGAGGCTGAGGCAGGAGGATCGGTGCGAATTTGAGACCAGCCTGGGCTACAAAAGTGAGCTCAAGGCCAGCCTCAACTGCATAGCAAGACCCTGTCTCAAAAAGACAAAAAATAAATAAATAAAAATAAAATAAAATAAAATTCTGACATTTTGAAATTACACATTGGCTATATAATTTCATTCTTCTAGGCCTCATTACTCTTGTGAAAAATGAGGGTGGTGCTGAGGATCCAACGACATTAAGGGATTGTACATGCAGTGAGGTACTACATGACATTTTGGTCATCATTCCATGTTAGACTGCATGTATGAAAGTGAACCCATAAGGGGACAGCAGAGCTGAAAGGTTCCTATCACGTAGAGATGTCTCAGCTCTTGTAATATCCTGGGGTAGCACATCACATACTTGCTGTAATATGGATATAAAAAAAAAAAAAAAAAAAACTTAATGTATAGCTAGTCATATAAAAGTACACCTTGGGCTGGGGAAATAGCTCAGTAGAATAAGTGCTTGCCTGCAAGCACAGGGTCCTGAGCTCAATCCCTGGTATCACAAAATCAAATAAATAAAAAATAAAAGTACAGCTTGTACACTCATGTGCTCTGCATCTACTATACATATTTTTGGGTTTTGGGGTGTGGCTCAGTCCACACTGAGGGTGGGGCTGGCACAGCATGTGTTGCCTGGGGTTGAACCTTAGTCCCTTGGATGGAACCATGGTCCCCTGCATCTGCCTAAGCTTGCCTAAGCACACATTTACATCGCTGAGCTATCTCGTTGGTCCTACATTTACTATACACTTAACCACCATTTTTAAAGTGTACCATTCTACCTATTAAAAATCATCATTGTGCCATGTTATGACAACAAGGTCCCCATACACACATTTAGCTTATTTCTCAAATGCCTCAGGATACTAGGTCAAATGATGAGCTCGGCCCACATGGATTTGTGGATCCACTGGCTGTCGTGGCCATGCAAGGTGAAGTCACCCAGTCATGCAGTGCTTAGAAGCCATCTCTGTCCCACACAATGCATGAGTGTATAGTGCAGAACCCAATTGGTGTCTGTAGAAAAGGTGGGAACAACCTGGCCTCCAGATGTTAACATGTGCACTTCTTTCTACCAATTAACATCGTGAACTTCAGAGGGCTTTTTAACACTCATATCGATGTACACATTTGGAAAACAGGGACAATGAAGGTGATAATAGTACATATCTGACTGGACAGTGGACAGCATTCAATTAAGGCATAGACTGTCAGTGTACACCAGCACTTATTATAAAATGCCGACAGATATTTTCCAGGGCAGGTCTCAGGGTACAGGGTGAGCTCAGGAAATATTTTGGAAAGAAATAGGGTTACTACTCTCTGAACAGCCATTTAGTCATTCTTAAATATTTCAAATGCAGTACACATTTCACCAAAAATCTACTGTACTAGAAAAGAAAACACTGAGATTATTTGCCTAGTGTGGAAAAGATCATATTGCAAAATATTTTGAACATTTTATAAGGAGAAGTGAAAAGCTAACATACTCAAGTATAATTCAAGATAAATCATTTAATGAAAGTGGATCAGTTAAATATGAATAAGAATTGTAATATCATAATTTAAAGGTTGGGCTGGGCATATAACTCAGCTGTGTATGTGCTGCCTGGCAATCACAAGGACCCAGGCTCTAACTGTGGTACGACATGCAATGCTGACCTATTATCCTGGGTGTGCCATGCAGGACACCAAAACAGGGCATGGTGGTGTGCACACCTGTAATTCTAGCACTGGGAAGGCTGAGACAGGAAGATCGCTCTGAGTCTGAGCTGTAGAGTGAGAACCTATATCAAATGCATATAATAATAGTAATAATAATAATAATAATAATAATTATTATTATTATTATTTAAGCGTTGGTAAAGTAAGTTAGGAAATTTAAGGTGAAGGTTTCGGAGTATTGGGTTATAAATGGTCATTTACTATCTTCTACTAAAGATGAAATGGGCATTTTAAGAAGTTTCTAAAATGTGTAGCTATTTATAACTTCTATTTTTCTGAGGATGATGCAACAGTTTTGGTGTTAAAACTTCCAAAACAATAACACCAGGATTAATTTGATAGCTACCATGTGTGAGGCTTCAATCCTCTTAATTTATACCTGGAAGTAAAGAGATATTAATTTTCTAAAGTATACTTTCCTCATCTCTTTCCATCAAGAAAACATGAATTTTTCAAATTTAAATCAAACTCATAGTTTTCTCTGTAATATTATGGAAATATTTGTCCTGTAAAACAGTAAACACATGTTTTTATCTTTCTTCTTTAAATTTAACTACAGTTATGTTACATAATTTTGTCATCGGATCAGTTTAGGTTAATAGATATAGATATATAAGATTGATCGAAACAATTCAACATTAGCACTTTCTATAAATATTATTTTTTTTTAACAGTTGACACAATGCATATTATCCTCACAACAGTAATACAGAGCACAGGATGTGGGCATGACACACCTTCCAATTGATATTGGTAAAGAAAGAAAAAGAAAATTCTCTGAACTAAGAGGAAGCAGATGCATACACAGTTCAATGTTCCACAATTGCAGTGGGCCACTAATGAAACTGGCAATGTTGGAGGCTATTGATCCAAGCCTCCTGCAGCTCATCACGCCAACCTAGCTCTGTGTTTCATGCTTGTAATTAAGCTTTTCTGCTGGGTGATCAAGGGCAAGTTAAAGCAAGACCTGTATAACAAAACATTCTTCCTTTGTGTCTTCCAAGGTCAAATTCCTTCAGGATTAACTTTGGAACCATGTACAGTGCTTTGTAGAATTGTTGTCAGTGTCAGCCTTTGGGATGAGTCATGGCCATTGCTTGACTGTTTTTATCCTTATAAAATCCAAAAATATAGATTAGCCAATTTACTATATTTTTAGAACTAATATGGAATCAAAAATGATTTCTCTTTCAAGAAACTGCATTTTATCTGGAGACCAATGCTTTTCTACACTTTTATCTTGCTTTTCCTAACTCATTTTCTCTTTATCCTCCTATTCTTCCCAGTCTTTGTTCATCTTGTATATTTGTTTTTGTGTGAAATATGCCCCATTTACAAAACATATGTGGAAATGGACTGAGATGCTAGATTCAAAAGTGTAAGATGTCCACACTCTTCACAGTCAAAATCATAAGCTGTGGACATAAAATGGGCAAGTCCAACACACAGGGTCATAGGCACTATGCTCTCAAAGTGCATACATGCTAAAGGCCATGAATTTCTGCAGCTAGCACAGGGTGATCTTAGTTCAGTGATTGTTATAAACTGTGAAGGTAGGAGAAGAAAATAAGGAAGCTTCAGAAAGTTGCTAAAAATATGAACTTTATTAAAGAGGTCAGAGAAATTCATTAGTACATTTTAAACTGAGGTGAATTTAAAAGATGTTTAGAAGCTGGAATCTAACTGACCTTCTGAAATATTGAAAGATGCTAACCTGAGCATTATAAATCTCAAACTTTCATTATTTGAGAAGATAAGAAAACATAGGGTTCCGTTTATGTGAGCAGATCATTAAGGATATATTAATTCAAATAAATCATATGTTCAATAATATTTCAAAATTTAAAGAGTTGATAAATACTATTCATAAATTAGTAACTACAAGTTCTAGGAAACTATGAAGGTAGGACTTATAATTGGGGTTGATAAATATATTGCAATGAAAAAATATGTACACTACATAATTACGGTGACATGGAAGGATATATTTAACACTAAAATTTTACTTTCAAGTGAATGTATAAACATCTTATATGAAATAGACTGAGACCTTGGATTGCAAAAACCTTGTTCTGCAAGAGTTCTGAATGACAAGGAAACATTTCCAATGAATTTTAATTTGATAAAAGAACTGTGTCTTGTAGCACAAGTAGTAGCACATGATGGCAATTGTCACATGATCAAAACTGAGCAAATGGTTCTGCTCTCTGTCTCTCTCTCTGTGTCTTTGTCTCTGTGTCTCTGTGTCTGTCTCTCTCTCTCTCTCTCTCTCTCTTTCTCTCTCTCTCTCTATTTCCTTGTGCTGCCTCTCCCCTCTCTCTCTTCTGGACTGTAGATGATTTTCTCTCAAGATGATGTTATGAAGGTCTCCCAAGGATAAGGAGGAGACAAAGGTAGAAAAATTCCTCATTTTGAAATCAGGCAGCTGTGTAAAATGTGGGAAATGGTGCAAAATGTTTTAGAAAATCACCACCCAAGTAGGGCTGCAGCAGTGTGCTCAATGCATCTGTTTAGTGACAGTGCAGTGTGACATTTCTTGAAAATTCTTAAAAGGGGTCAAAGGCAAGTGTCCTCGGATAGTTTCCTTGTTAAACTACAACTACTTTCTCTTAGTTCACTGAGAAGAAATATTTGTACTAGTGGCGTTTAGAAAAGTTATATCTGCATCTTGTACTCTGAACAACTATTATTAAAGCAACAATATGCTTTGTATTAATTATTGTGGCTGTCCTTATGTGTTTTGAAACTGTCTCATTGTTATTTTTCTTATTAAAATTAATAAAATTTAAAAAATAAAAAAGCTAAAAAAAGAAGATTCCATTGTGCTAACAAATATCAGTAATTTCATTAGTAATGGTGAAAGTTAGTTAATTGTCTATTTTTCTTCAGATTTTGTATATTCATTAATTTTTTTACATTACACTATAACAATTATTGTATGTGAACATTATATATGAGCATTGTTGAGGTGTGGAACAAACCATTTGAGTTTTATTATTTCTTATGGGGAATTTTGTTTTGTATAACAAGTATGTTTCTCAATGAAATTATACTCACAAATTGAGGGCTTGCTACATAATATCCAAAAACAAATTTTCAGAATACTTTATAATCATTGAGCTGGGGATATAGTTAAGCAGCATAGTGTCTTTCTGGCAAGCATAAGGTCATCAGTTCAATTTCTGACACAAAAAGAGAAAAAAAAATTATCTTGCCGAAAATTTAAAACCACAAAGCAATTAGCTATTCACTTCATCTGAACATCTAAATATCTTGGGAATATTTATATCACTATCTTTTTATCTATCTATCTGTCATCCATCTATGGTTCCACTTTTAACAAAGTTAAAGCCAATGACTTCAGTTGTGTGGTACACAATAGTTCTGTTTTGGTATTTTTTGTAAAGTAAGCTTATTTCCCAGGGGTCTTTAACTTTATTTCTTTTATCCCAGGAGAAATATTTTCTCTCTTTACTGCTACTTCACCTTAAAGAATCATTTTTCCCATGGCAGGCTGTGGTGGCTCAGCCACAGTAAACTGTAGGAGGCTCCACTTTAAAGAGCAGTTCCATGGAGTAAAGTGCCTGCGTAGGCAGGCACAGGCAGAAGCTTGGGCACTTGAGATTGTTATTGAGACTGGGCGTGGTGAAGCGTGACTATAATCCCAGCGTTTGGAAGGCTGAAAACAGGAGAATCACTACAAGTTCAGTCTAATGAGACCCTGTAGACCCTGTAGCAAACACATAAGCAAAAGAACAGATTCAGATATAAACTATGGCTAATCAGGTACTTATCTATGAAATAATATTCATAAAATCACAAGCTAAGGAAACAATGAGGTATTGCTAAATAAATATACATACGATTTTGCATTGTGCTGTAAATTTGCTGTTCTGTGTCAATGTTTTTATTTCTTAATCCATAATAACTTCTGTTTCTTAGAAAGCATTCAGTGTATCTATTCGCAGAAATTAAATATTCGCTTTTTATCTTACTATTTTTTTGTGTGTTCACTGTTTTCCCTTTATTTTTCATTACATCATTCTCTCTGAGTTTTCTATATTGTTCTCAGCAGTTTACTAGAGCACATGTCTTTTTCCATATTATTTTCTGAATTATTGCACAAAAGACACACAACTCCAAGATATGGGGTAGAAGGATAGCGAGACAGCTCAGTGAACTAAAACACCTGCTTAGGCGGAGGACAATAGCTGGGGTTCAATTTCCAGTTTTCGGTGTGGGTCTGCCTGAGCGCTGAGATGGCGATTGAGACTGGATGTGGTTTTGCGTGCCTTTAAGTCCAGCACTTGGGAGGCTGAAAACAAGAGAATCACTACGAGTCCAATCTACGTAGTGATATCCTGTAGACCCTGTATTAAGTAAATAAATAAATAAACAAATAAATAAATAAGATAAAAAACAGATATGCTTTGTTTTGTAGACCAAATGACAGATATATGATGGAAATTTTAAAAGAAGCAAAGAAAAAGTTATTAAAAAACCCCAGAAAATTAAAGCAACACAAGTTTTAAAAATTAAGAAGGATTCTTTTTTACGTATTTAGTACAGGGTCTACGGGGGTCTCACTAGCAGACTGGAATTGTAGTGATTCTCCTGTTTCTAGCCTCCCAAGAGAGGGGATTACAGGTGCACGAGGCCCCCTGCCCAGTCTCATTGGCCATCTCAGCGTCCCGGGGATCCAATGCCCTGTCCCTGTGTCACTTTAATAAGAAGAAGTACTCGTACAGCCTAAGTAGTCACTTTAATAAGAAGAAGGACTCGTACAGCAAGAAATGTGAGAGGAATGAAGAATAGCAGAAGAAGCACACACCTAGAAGTGCCAGAGAGACGAACTGGAGGGAGACAAAGACTGAACTAAGAAAAGGAATAACCAGCAACAATGCGCTCACCGGTGAGTTTGGGGATGTCCACACAGCAGATTCCTTACTCCTGGTGTGTGCTAAAGAAGTAATGGCAATAAATTAGACAAGTCCTAAAGGAATTCTGTCCATGTTTCAATGCTTTTAAATTCCTAATATTACAGAAATCATCCTCAGTTTTGAGGCACAGGCTTACCATCAAGGACAGTTTTTGTCTCAAAGACGTAAAATACAAACAGAAGTATTAGATTGGACAAGACTTCTCTAGATCACAAGTAAGTAGCTGTCACACGTGATCATAATTATAAAACCAGGCTGGCGAGGCAGGACAAAAAAAGAGAGAAAAACGAGAGAAAAAAGTCATAACAACATGTTTTCCACTTAATTTGAATGTGGATACAAGAACTTACTATGCCTAACATTGAAGTCCACTCAAAAATCTTCCCAGATCCTCCGGCTATCCTCACTTTTGCCATTTATCTTTTGTATATCTTCCAAAGCCTGCAGCTCCAGATACATAAAGCCTATTCTTTGAGGAGTACGGCCTTAACTACTGGTGGTGAACCTATAGCACATCTGTCACAGCAAGCTGTGTGTGTGTGTGTGTGTGTGTGTGTGTGTGTGTGTGTGTGTAGGGTCTCACTACACAGCTCAAATTTTCAGTGACCCTCCTGTGTTCCATTTCCCCAGCTCTGGGATTGTAGGTGTGCACCACCATGCCCAGACTGGGTAGAGGCTTAGTACACCCCAGCATAAGGCCTTCAGGGCCTACATACTAGAAATTGAACCCTGTTCCTTGCACTTGCTTAGTCCCCTAAGCTATCTTGTCAAACATACAGCAAGCTTTTTGTTTACCTGAAAGTCCTAAAAGGTCCTCCATTACTGTCCTAGGCCACTGACTCTCCAAATCACAACAGCAACCTTCTTCCCTACAGGCTTTGTCACCACGCCTGACATTTTCTCCAGCTCTATCACCCTTAATTACCACTGAATATGCAGTCTACTATGTTACTGTTTTGATTTTTTTTCCTTTAATTTTAGGGAAGGGTCTACAGGGTGCTCAGGGTTTCACTACTAGCTCAGATTGGTAGTAATCCACCTGTTTACAGCCTCCCAAGAGCTGGAATTACAGGTGCACACCACCACACCCAGTCTCAATTGCCAGCTCAGCAAGCAGGGCCAGCATAGCAGGCTGGGGGATCAAACCCCCAGTCCCTCCCTTCATCTGCTTACAGGCACTTTAATCCACTGAAACACTTGGCTGGCTCTTGTGTTACTTTTTTTAAATTAATTTTATTCTTATAAATAATTTCTAAGTGCATTTTAAGAGTTTGTGATAATATGTTAAAGTGAACGCATTAAATGTAAATCAAACCAAACAAAACCATTCTGAAAAACAAAGCTTAGGCAGCAATGTCTTCAGTAGCTACATTAAAATACTCTTGTAGGATTAAGACAGTTACTTAAAGGCTGAGACTTACCTAGTGCATGTATATATGACATTCTGGCACTGAAACAAAATCAAACAAAGGAATACCTCTTGGATCTTAAAAATACTATAAAAGACCAGAGTGTGGTGGTTATTACAGGATATGAACTTTAATGTCATTTGCCAACTATAGTACTCTTCCTTTCCCTGTAGATTTTAGTTTCCATATGTTCATGTAGAGAAAAGGGTCTGTACATGAGAAAATAAAATTGGGGTCTGTTTAGGTCTTCCACCTAATCCCAGCAAGAAATTAAAAAAAAAAATAAACTCTACTAGAAAGATTCCCTTGGGAATCAAGTCAAAGACAGAAAAGAGTGAAAACCGGATAATTTAAAGCCCTAACGGCCTTGGGATTTGGACCAAGAGATTAAAAGAAGAGCCGACGGGTAGGACACAGGGAGAAAGTCGATGCATAAAGGATAAGCTGCTCTCACCTCCAGTAAAATACAGGAGAAGCTAAGCATGGGTCTACTGACTCTGTGGCAGAGTACTCATGCCTGTGCACTAACATATACACTTATATACAGGCGTGTTCACTCTAGAACCACTATATATTCACTCCAGGGTCATTACAGAGTGCAATAGATGTCCATGTGCCCCCTTACTAACTCTAAGATAACCATCAGTAAGGGATTTCTTTGACAACTAGCTGCCCACCCTAAAGGTAAGTCTTTAAATGACACATCAAGAACAGACAGACAGATAGAAGCTGCATGTGGACAACCAAAATCAGTGACCTTAGACTGGAAGTAGCAACATTAAACTGGAAGCAGGAATGTAAGGCAGAGACACAGGAAGCCAATCTGGTGAGAGCCAGTTCTGGTGAAGAGGCAGTTGTTTTCTCTACAGAAACAGTTGCAAATAAAAGTCCACAGGTCCTAATTGTGCAGAGCCCCCTACCTTTTACTTTTTCTGATCAGGGTAGCTATCTGTCTTCTCACTCCTCCCTCCTTTCCTTTTATACAAATAGAGTGTTTTCTTCTTTTCTGTCTGACTATCATAGGACATAAGCAGATACTAGGCAACTATGAGGAACTGCTGAGTCTATTCTATAAGCATCACCGTCAAGGAGGTGTGAGCAGTCTACTAGAGCACTATCCCAACATCTGAGGGTACAACTGAACATGGGGCAGATTTGAGGTTCTGGTGAGTCTGGCCCAAACTCACTGCCTGTACAGAAGCTTTGCTGAGTTTTGGCTTGCCTTCTACCCAAGTTGAGAGAGCCTTGGTGAATCCTACCCTGCATCCCACCCCCACTGTAGCAGGAACATTATTGACCTATACTTCACTACTTTTCCACTACTGCTGAGTTTTCATGATCCTTAAGAGCTTCAAAAATCTCAAAATAAAGGAGCAAAATCAATTTCAGTCCTTCAGCCCACCAAGATCAAGTACAGGAAATAAAACATAAAAGAATTTGGAAGTTACACACCTGAAATTCCTGAAATGGTAGCAGTTGTAAAGAAGAAACAAGTCCATCAGGCAATATAAGGAAACAGATAACAAAAAATCTCTCAGGTTAAAAACAATATGATAGCAATGATGAAAAATTGTTAACACATCTAAAGAAGACATACATTAAAACAATAGAAGAGTACACAAAAGTGATGAAATACAGTGAATGAACAATATAAGGAAAGAATTATCCATGAAACAGATTAAGCAGATATCCAGCATGTTAAGAATTTCACTGTAAGCTGGAAAAATGCTGAATGAAACTAAAGATACCTGAATGAAACTAAAGATAAACTTTCAGACCTTGAAAACAGCAGTGCAGCTAAATAAGGCAAAAGGAAAGATCTCTTAAAATTTACAACAAACCAAGAAATAGGATTAATAGGTGTCAACAAAATAGTAGGAGTTAACACAAATGAGTAATCAAGATCCCAGAAACTCAGCAAAAGTATAGAATATAAAAAGTTGTTAGAGAGGGAAGTAAAGACCACCTACAATGGAAAGTCCATCAGAATCACCACAGATTTCTGAATATAAACCATCAAATCAAGAAGAGAATGAAGTATTGCAGGTCTTGAAAGCAAATAACTTCCAACTCAGATTATTGTACCCTGAAAAACTGATAAATATACAAAAAGTACAGATGGATATTGTAGAAAGATACAGAAACAACCACAACTTTAAGCACAACCATGGAAATAAACCACTGAGCAGAGAAAGTAAACAGAGTGAAAAGGATTGAATCTATAGCAGGAAAATAACATTACAAAAATAAGCCAGTACATATCAAATGTAAACGTCTATGTAAATAGCTTCAATTAATCAAGAAACAGAAACAGACTAGTAGAGTGGATCAAGAAACAAAATCAAACAATATGCTGTGTATTAGAAACATGCTTGACTCGAAAGGAAACTCACAGGTTGAAAGCTTTGACAAACTTCAACAGTCATTCATGATAAAAACCTTACAGAGAATCAGGATAGATGGTTTATATCTCAAAATGTTAAAATCATCAATACTCCATGTGATAGGAACCCAGAAAAAAAAACCAGGGTAGCTATTCTGGTTGCTGACAATATCAACTTCAAACCAAAATGAGTAAATGAGATGAAAGGCACTGCACACTTGTTAGGGGAAAACTGTAAGAGGAAGAGATAACAATCATAAATATATATGTATCTAAAGTAGGATCACAGAACTGTGAAATAAATTTTAATGGGCATGAAAAATCAGAAGAGCAATAATATAATTGTAATGGGGACTTTAACACAGTGCTGTTACAAAGAGATAGATCAACAAAGCAAAAAATCAGCAAACAAATAACAGAAATAAATCAAACTTGTGAAGAAATGAACTTAGTAGTCATTTACACAGTGTTTCACTCAGCAAAAGCAGAACACATATTGTTGTCAGCTGTACAAGGGGTATTCTCCAAAATAAACCAAGTACTATCACACAGAGCATGCTTAACTAAATACAAACAATTGAATTATCCCATGTATAGTATATGACCACAGTGCAATGAAACTGGAAATTATTGACAAAAGAAACTACAAAAACACCATAAATACATGGCAATGAAAGAACAACCTTCTGGACAATCAGTGGTCAAAAGTGAAACAAAAATTAAAAACTATTTAAACCAAACAAAAATGCAGAAGCAACTTACCAGAATTGTGGGTTACAAAGAAGTCTGGTTTAAGAGAAAATTATAATGGTCAAGTAGTATATTAGGCAAATAGGATGGGACAAAATAAATGATCTTGTGCTGTACCTCAAGCTTCTAGAAAAATAAGAGCAATTCAAGCCCAAGACCCAAAGAAGGCAGGAAGTTATAAAGGTTAGAATAGAAATTAATGCATTGGAGATAAAGAAAGCATACAAAAAATAAAGGAATCAAAGATTTGGTTCTTTGAAAGGGTAAATAAAATTGATAACCCCCAGCCAACATAATCAAAACAATGAAAGAAAAAAAAAAAAAAAAAACCAAAACCTCAAGTTCATGAAATAAAGAATTAAGAGCATAATTACTATAGAGCTCATCAATACTTACTTCCAAAATCTTTACTCTCACAGGAAAGAAAACAGAAGAAATGGGCAGTTACTTTGATACATATACATTGTCAAAGCTGAGTCAAGAAGACATAAAGCTTTGAATAATCCAATAATGAGAAATGAAATAAAAAATGTCGTAAAAGAAAATCTACCAACAAAGAAAAGTGAAGGTCCTGATAGATTCACAGCATAATCCTACAAGAAATTTAGAAAAGATTCAATACCATCTATTTTTCTCAAACTCTTCAGTGAAATTGAAATGGAAGCATTTTTCCCAAACTCATTCATGGAGGCAAGTATTATTCTGATTCCAAATCCAGAGAAAAAAACATGTAAAAAAGAGAACAAGAAGTCAAACTCTCTAGTGAACTTAGATGCAAAAATCCTCACTAAAATGCTAGCAAACAGAATGTAGCAAAGGATCAAGAAATTTATACATCATGGCCAAGTGGGATTCATTCCAGGAATACAGGGATAGTTCAACATACACAAATCCACAGATGTAATAAACCGCATCAACAGAACCAAAAACTGAAACCACGTGATCATCTCAATAGACACAGAAAAAGCTTTGACAAAGTTCAAATACTCATTCATGATGAAAACCTTACAGAGAATTGGGATAGATCGTTTACATCTGAAAATGTAAAAGTCATCAGTGAGAAACCTACATCCAGCATCATACTAAATGAGTGAAAACTGAAGGCCTTCGCTTTAAAATCAGGAATAAGACAAGGATGCCCACTGCCTCCACTCATATTCAGTATTGTCCTGGAAGCGTTCACCACAGCAATTAGACAAAAGCAAGAAATAAAAAGGATAGATATTGAAAAAGAAGTAGTGAAATTATCATTATTTATAGATGATATGATACTCTACATAGATTACTCCAAAAAATTCACAGAATTGTATAGATTTAATGACCAAATTCGCAACATAACAGGATATAAAGTTAGTACTCAAAAGTCAAAAGAATTTTTGTACACAAAGATTGAATACATGGAGGGAGAGATTAAGAAACCCACACCTTTCAAAATAGCATCCAAAAAAAAAAAAAAAAACACCAAAAAATACTTAGGAATCAAACTCAGAAAGGATGCAAAACACTTATACAGTCAAAGTATAGTAGTCTGATAAAAGAGATTAAGAAGATTTGAGAAAATAGAAAAATGTTCCATGCTCCTGAATAGAAAGAACTAACATTGAGAAAATGGTCATATTCCCATAATTACCATACAGATTCAAAAAAATCTTAAAATACCATTAGTATACTTCACAGAGATAGATAAAATTTCCTAAAATTCATTCTGAACCCGAAAAGAACCAGAATATCAAAAGAAATCCTGGAAGAAAAAGGAAAGGCAGTGGATATCACAATCCCTGACTTGAAATGATACTCTAAAGCTACTGAGATAAAATTAGAATGGTATTGGCATGGAGACAGACCTGAGGATCAGTGGAACACATTAGAAGACGCAGGCACAATTGCAATCACATTCAGCCACTTATCTTTGATAATAGGGCCCAACAGGCTCACTGGAAGAAAGATAGCCGCTTTAATAAATGGTACTAGTAAAATTGCCATACCATATGCTGAAGGCTAAACTTATACCCATTCCTATCACCATAAATAAAGCTACAGTCGAAATTGATCAAAGGCTTAATATGAAAACATAAACACAAAGTCTTCTGGAGGAAAATGTAGGTAGAAATCATAAAGACTTCTAGGGCTAGGTAGAGAGTTCACATACAAAAACCAAAATGTACACAAAATATTTCAAAGAACCAACAACTGGGATGTCATTTTTTTCAAAAGTTTCTGTACTTCAAAGCAAATCTCTAAAGAGTAAAAAGAAAAGCAACAATAACTTTGAAAAAATATTATAACCACCTGTCCCTCCGACAAAAGCCTTTTATCTAGAACATCAAATAATTAAAAACAATCACACATCTAAATTCAAAGACCCAATCCAGAAATGGACGTTTAAAATGAATATACCCTTCTCAGAGGAAGAAATACAAATGACAAGTAAATATATGAAAAAATGTTCACCATCACTTGTCGTTTGAAAAATGCAAATTAAAATAACACTGAGATTCCATCTGAGAGATGGCAAACATCAAGAATTCAGGCAAAACTCAATGCTGGAGAGGCTATGGAGACAAAGGAACCATTCTGCACTGTTGATAGGAGACTAGACTGCTATAACCACTGTGGGAATCAGTGAAGAGATTCTTTATAAAGCTAGAATTGGAGGTCCCATTCACGCCAGCTATTCCCCTCCTGGGTATTTTTCCAGATGAACTGAAAACCTCATACCACATTGATATATGTGCATCCATACTTATTGTAGCACAATTCATCACAGCTAAATCCTGAAAACAACCCATATGCCCATCACCTGAAGAACGGATAAGGAGAATGTGGCATTTTCACACAATACAGTGTTATTCAGCTATAAAACTTGATAAGTTTGAGTTTTTTGTCAGTGCAAGGATGCAACTAGAGAATATATTCTTACGTGAAATAAATCAGACCTACATGTGCAGACATAATACTGTCTCAATGTGGCAGCCTGAAAGAGAAAAAAATGGAATCTGAAGGGTACAATGACATTGGTAAAAGGGAATGAATTTATTCAAAATAAAAGAGTTATGGTTTTGAGCGGAAGAACAGGAGAGGGAGTGGGGGAAACGGATTTATCTATATGTGCGGAAAGGACAGTGTGGACAACTGCACTGTCAGTTTCTGCTGATCTATGGAAAGAAGCAGTTAATCCTTTAATTTGTTTTGTCTCCTTTTTTCAATTGTTTCTCCCTTTTGTTTTCTTAATTTCTTATACACTTCTTTTTTTTTCCTTTCTTCTTCCAATTTTCCATGTATATGGTAATATGAATAACTAATTGGAAGATGACAATATGTATTACATCAAATATTGTGGAATTCATATTACTTGGTTAAGTGAAAATCTGCATCACTTGTAATTTTTTCTGTTTTAATTATAATTTGCACTTTAAAAAAAATTTATAAACCTCAAAGCACCCTTATAAAAAAGGAAATAACTGATATTCATGAAATATGAAATGAAAAGGGAAAAAACACTACAGACCCTATAGATATTCAGGAGTTCATCAATACCTACTTCTAAAATTTTACTCTCATAGGATGAAAACTATACACCACATACTTAAGTGAAACGAATCAGACCCACATCATATTTTCTCCTTAGTGTAAGAACCTGTAAGAGTAAATAAAATCTGAAGGGTACAATAGATACAGTGAAAAGATATTGAATTTGTCTAAAATGGAGGGATTACAGAGATGAAGAGAAGGACAGGGAAAGGAGTGGGGAAAGAGATATATCTTTGTATGCGGGATTGCTTGGAGAACTGTACTAGGAACTTCTACTGATGTATGGAATGGATTTCTGACTCTACAATGGAAAACTTTATACTCAAGTCAATTGAGTTATGGGTGTGTTTTTGAGTTACACCCACTCTGTAATCAATTGTCAAAACATGTCTTTAATGTAAAGCTATATATATATATATATATATATATATATATATATATATATATATGAGCTCTTCATATGTGAATATCTTATTGGACTGTAGTGAGGCCTCTATTCTCAGATAGTTGGGAGGCTGAGACAGAAAGATCATTTGAATCCAGAAGTTGAAAGCCAGCCCTAATACTTAAAAGATTACTTTATTTTTTAAACTGCTTCTTAACTATTTATTTGTTTGTTTGTTTGTTTGTTTGTTTGTTTCGGTACAAGGTCTCACTAACCAGCTGGAACTCAGTGATCCTCCTGCCTCAGCTTCCCTAGTGTTGGAGTTACAGGAGGGCACCACCATGCCCAGTTTTGATGCCAGCTTGACAGGCAGTACCAGAAATCAAACCTGGGTCTTTGTGCTTGCTAGGCCACCAAGCTTAAAAACTCAAAATTTTCATAAGCTTGGCCTTGCATTGTCTTTCTATAGTTTTTCTTTGCAAATGATTGCTTTGGAAAATAGCTTTTTCTAAGTTAATAATTGTTACCTATAGTAAGATTAGTTTAGCAGGAGCAATAGCACTAGTTTCATAAACAAAATTTTGATATTTAGTTTTGGTTCTCTATTTTCTGCCATATTTTTTCTTATATCCTTCATATGATCTTTGTTTACATATTTGAAAGAATATTTTCCATACCTGTGTTGCATGTCTCCAGTTTATCATTTTTAGGTTATGAACACCTAAAACAGATGTCAGAATGATAGATTTTTTCATCTTCTTTATTTTGCTGAAATTATAATAAGCTCATAAATGTTATTGTTTCTCTAATAAATAGGTATCAACAAATATATTTAATCCAGGAATTGTTTCAAAAGTATACTACAGTGGAATTCATGCTGTTCCTCTAGGGAAGATCTGCCATGAACAGCAGAGAAAGTTATAGGCAAAGAAGTCCTAAGTTATTAAGCACTTACTGATGGGGTGTGGCATACTTCTAGGGTGGAGCACTTACTTAACAAGCTTTTGGCCCTGTGTTCTATCAACAGCACCACAAGAAACCCACACAGAAACAAAAACGAATTCTCTAGAAATAATACGGACTTAATATTTCCAACTCTCAGAAAAATAAGTAATAGATAAATAAAATTCTGATAGCACATACTTGAAAAGTTTAAACACATTTTCAATATATTGTAATAGTTAAATAATGTATGTAAATAGGTATCCATTATTTCTTTAAAGCAATAATGCATTAGGGGAGATAGTGCAGTAGAATAAGCATTTCTCTGGCAAATGCAAGGGTCTGAGTTCAATCCCCAGTTCTGAAAAAGAAAAAGAAAAAGAAAAAAAAAAGAATCTCTTTTAGTGAATGCTTTATATCTTCAAATATGTGGAGTAAAAATGGATGTGATGGTTATAGTCTCATTTTATGTTCAGAACAATGTCAATGATATATTTTTGTCTCACCATATAAATGATGTATTACCCATTTCTTCAAGTTTTTATGCTACTTCTAATAGTTCATGTTACCATTTCTTATCTCTTAAATATAAGGATCCTTGCACACAATGTGATTTTTCAGACTTACTATTTAATTTTCAAAATATGATGTTTGCCCTTACTGATTGTTATTTGGAAAATACCAGATATCCTTTCAGTTAAAGTGTTGAAGTACAAATTGAAGCTTAATACTTTTGATCAGTTGGCCTACAGATTATCTCATTATGGTTTCTAGTTTAAGAATTATCTCATATTTTCATTTTCTGATTTTCTACTTATTTACACATAATGCTATCTATAAGTACTAGAGGTTTCCTTATGAAACATTAATTATAGAACTGTGGCTTCCCCAGCTTTGGCTTCAGTGATCAGTACAAAATTTCTAAGATCTACCACCAAAACCACCATTCTCAATTCTTCATTCCTGACCTACATTTTATGGACACTGAAGTCCCCAAATAGGTGTAGAAATGTGCTCATAGAGGATGAAGTCAGACAACACAGATACTGGATTAGGTGTACTTAGAAAGTAAGGCCTTTGTGTCACAAGCTTTATTATTTTCAGATATTTTACAGTTCTAATTTTGGCAATATGATAGATAGGAAATAGCTGAGGAGATAGCTCAGGAGGATAAGCGCTTGCCTGACAAGCACAAGGGCCTGACTTCAATACCTGGTTCCTAAAAAAAAAAAAAAAAAAAAAAAAAAAAAAAAAAAAAAAAAAAAAAAAAAAAAAAAAAAAAAAAAAAAAAAAAAAAAAAAAAAAAAAGAATAAAACAATAAATTAAAAAAAGCACAGAGAAGTAAAATATGCATAGCCGTGTGTGACAAGCACAGTTGCTTCAGCTATTACTCTATGCAATAATTGCATTCTTGATTCAACTTCTTTGTTTCATAGATGTTAAATATTCTCTGTGTTAAGATCACAAAGAAATTGAACATTTTTATGTTTTCTTATTTTAAGAACTATAGAGATAGTTTCAGTTAGAACAACATCTGGAATTTAAACCATGAATACTGAATGGATTAATACAACAATATCCTTTCTTCAAAGTAAGATCTTCATACAGAGCATAGAGGAAAAATATAGCATTTAAAAATGTCATTTTATACATACGCATTGCAGATCTGTACAGTTTTGGGATCCAAGTTTAAAAAGAGAAACCCAAAATAGAAATGCATGTTCTTTGCTCAGGAAGAAATGTATTATTTACTAGTCTACTAATTCAAAGCTAAAGACAAACAAATAAAGGAAAAGAAAAGAGCAAAAAAAAAAAAAAAAAAAAAAAAAAAAAAAAAAAAAAAAAAAAAAAAAAAAAAAAAAAAAAAAAAAAAAAAAAAAAAAAAAAAAAAAAAAAAAAAAAAAAAAAAAAAAAAAACCTACAAGGAAAGTAGTCTTTGAATTGTTAAATGAAACATCCCACAACCTGACTAAAAATATCTTAACACAGCTTACAGCTTTGCATGGAAGCAATGCTTCCTTTTATTTATTTTTTTTTCTTTTGTCTTTTTGAGATAGGGTCTTGCTATGTAGTTCAGGCTGGACTCAAGCTTACTTTGTAGCCTATTCTGGTCTCTTGAAGTGTCAGGGATACTCTTGCCTCAGCCCCCTTCGGGTTGAGATTATAGGTGTGCCACTCCATGCCTGGCCTCATGTTTTACTCTTGAAATAAATATCTATGTGAAAAAATGATGGATATAAAGTAAGTTTATTATGATTTGGGAAACTGTAATTATCTGTTTCTTTGAGGCCAGAAGAGCTGAATACTTGATTAATATACTATCCCAAAGTTAGTTTTGATTGAAAAACATGCATTTTTAATTGAAAAAAATTTACAAGAGAAAATTGCATCTGAAAAACCTATGAGAATAGAGGAAGTGATTCTCAGGCAAATAATTTTTTAGATAAATAAGGTGAAGAATTAGACTGTTTTGTTTTAACTATATCTTTTTTTTAAAAATGTATTCAGTACAGAGTCTACAGAGTTTCACTACATAGAACAGACGTGCAGTGATTCTCCTGTTTTCAGCTTCCCAGGTGCTGGGATTATAAAAGTATGCCACTATGTCCAGTCTCAATTGCCATCTCAGTGTGCCCCAGGGGCAGAGCCAACATGACAGGTCTAGAATTGAACCCCAACCCCTCTGTTTGCCTAAGCAGGGTTTTTGTCCATTAAGGTATCTGGCTGGCCTTAACTACATCTTTGAGTACTCATGAGAAAATCTTCCTAGCAGGGTACATGGTATTCTAGAACCACTGCTACAGAAAATCAAGACTAGGTCATTTTCTCATACTTGGTTCTTTAAAAGGGAATGGAGTTTGAGAAAAGACAAACTCCTTACTTTCCTTCAGAAGCTAACAAAGTTTGTTTCTGTATATGACTAGATGTTTCCATGTCAGTTTACTGCTTACTCTTGTTTGACAATGAAGATTAAAATGGAGTAAGTTAAAAATCCAAGAATATATTCTGCTGTTGAGTTCTAGATGTTTTACTCAGTAACACAGCTAATATTTCCTATACACTTGGGCTTTAAACTTACTACAAGCCAGGCCTGGTGGCGCCTGCCTGTAATCCCAACACTTGGGAGGCTGAGGCAGGGGGATCGGTACAAGTTCGAGACCAGCCTGGGCTATAAAAGTGAGCTCAAAGCCAGCCTGAACTTCATAACGAGACCCTGCCTCAAAAAACAACAACAACAGCAAGAACAACAACAACAAAAACTTACTACATTGTACTATTTTCACTACTCTTGCTCTTTGCATAACATCTTCCAATGTTAACATTTTCTTTCCTGGTGCTCCATGATTTGTTGTCACTAGCCTATTACTTATAATTTTGAGTCCCTGTGGTGAAAATCTCAGTGATTATTCTCCTGATTTCTAAAGCTTCTAGGCCTTCCACTTGAGAGAAATTATGTATTTTGAACAAACTGAAGAAATAAATGTGCAAGCACTTTTTTCTCCCTAGTTCTAACCTCTACCCTGAAGGTACTCTTTGGTGATTGTTTTTTTCAGTCTACTGACACGTTACTTTCTTTTCTTTGTGTTATAATATTATTTTGTTTTGAAGAATAAAAACAAAAGCAAGAACAAAAAATCAGAAATAAAGATCGAAACAGAGTAACATACCACAATACATGTTACAGATTTTCAAAACAAAATTTATCTGCTTTGATAAATTGAAATTGCAATGGAATAAATTGTAAGGAAGGTCCAACCTAACACTTCAAGAATCATGTTTCTCCAGGCTTTTATTATAGCTTCTGAATCTGTACAATAAGAAAACCAAACCATAGATAATCCCTGCCCTTGGATCTTAATTTTCTGATTCAATTCACTACTAGAGTCCCAGTTAAGCACGTGCTTAAGAAGGGCACAGAGGCTGGGGGTTCAATCCCCACCATCCTGTGCAAGCCCCACCCCAGGGCATGTTGAGAGGGAAGTTGAGACTGGGCGTGGTGGTGCACACCTGTAATCCTAGCACTTTGGGAAGCTGAAAGCAAGAGAATCACTGAGTGTCTGATCTGTATAGTGAGACTCTGTAGACGCTGTCCTTAATACAGAAAAAATTAATAATGAATAAATAAAGTCCCAGCTAAGAGCACAAAGTCTTTCAATAGATATCTGGGGCTAAACCACAACAACTGGAATTATAGGTATAGACAATAAGATATTTAAAGAAAAAATACTGTTAACCTGAGATGACTGATTTGTAACTTGCAAATATTTTCAAAGTAGAAGAACCCTTGATGTCTTAAACAAATTCAAATTTTTTCAAAAATAAAATGCTACTATCACAATAGAACGTGTGTGACTCACTATCAAGTATTCCTTGCCCTTTATCAGCCACTCACATCTTTTTTTAGATACAAAAGCTCTAGATTTTTAATTCCTCTATTCTCTGCCATTTCTTCAATTTTCCACCTAATTTTCATGATTAACTAGGACATTAGCAGTTAGTGTCCTTTTCTTAGCTTCCAGTTTGTCAAAGTAATTGATAGTGTTATATTCAAAATCCATCAATGTCTCTTGGATTCTAAGTTGTTCATTTCTAAGTAATATGCGGTGTTTATGTTACTCTAATCACCGTAATAGAAGTGAAAAGGATGGGGATGTAGCTCAGTGTCATCAGTACATCAAAAGATCTCTTTTCAGACATGCTTCATCTTTACTTTGTACAACTTCATCTTATTAATTTTTATTTTGTTTCAAATAGCCTTTCTTGGTTTGTACGATTTTGTATTATACAAGTCCTCACTGAACTTATATTCCGTAGTCATGACTTAAACAGATGCATTTTCACTTTTCTTCTTACTACCTTTCTCCACCTTTTTTACTGGTATGACCCATACACTTGCCTGAGTTTGCTGTTCCAAAATATATTTCCAATTTTTTCTACATTTCAGCTCAACTTGTCTCATATTCTTTACTGTAGTATTGCTTATTTATGACGATGTGACATGTTTTGTGCATTTTTCTCTCTGTTGAAATCTTCTATCTCTTAAATTACCACAAATGTATAAATTTAAAGATGTCTTCCTTACTTTCAAATCCCATGTGCATCTTTTGCAGTGTTTTGGATATAAATGATCAGCAAATATATTTGCATTTAGTGCTGCCTAATTTGCTTTGTAAAGGCTGCAGTGAGGACAATTTAAGGCCCGTAGCTCCTCTTGAGGTCTCCTGAGATCATTATTATCTTAATTCAAGACAAACAAACTAGTGTTTGTAACAGTGTCTCGGATGAATAAAGAAAAACTAATTGTACTTACCATGAAAACAGAATATATGGAAAATGAAACAGTTTGTACATACCTGGAAAGATATGTTGGACCTTTAAAAAGGCAAGCACATTATCTAAACATGTTTAGATATGTGGTAAGTGGAAAGTTCTGCTATAGTAAAGTAAAATGTACGATGTAGCTTCTTGTCCATTCTTCAGAGTCATCAATGTCTGTCATCATCGATCATTCTGAACTACTGAACATTTTTTTTCAAATTTGTCTCATTAAGATATCCATTGCTGGAGTATGAGTTACCTACTTTTGAGGAAAGTGAAGCATGAAAGATGTACTGTTTTTAACCAAAAATAGCATCAATAGAATTTGTTTACTTTGAGCTCATTCTCCAAAATTAAGATATTGAAGCAACACATTGTTTCAGATATCACTTTATTCTTAAAGAATGTCCCTTTTAAAGATAAAAAAATGCTAAATGAATTATAATTTTAATAAACATTATGGATTTTAAAATAAACCTGCACACAGGGAAATCACTAAATTCTAGAAGGGTGTCAAGTTGGGGCATACCAATCTGTTAATAAATAAGGAGAATCATTTTCTGATATTTTCTAAATCATTTTAAAGTTAAAACAATGCAAACTAAATGAAAGGATTTTAGGTACACTCTGGTAGGAAATGTAATCCTTGCTTCTGTTACAGTGAGTGAACCTGTTTATTCACAAGGCTAACTTTTATACAAAATTACAAAATATTTTTGTAACCTTTAATATATATCTTTTTTTTAACACTTCCTAATAAGTGTCTGTATAATTGCTAAAATTCTATTTTCTAAGATTGCATGGGTCACTAATATTGAAAGATAGTCCTCAATGTTTACCAATTTCCTGCCACAGTACTACCAGAGAGCAGGGCAGTAGAGGTGATGCACAGTCTGCTGGGCTGCCTTCCACCAGTCCTGGGACAAACTCCCCTGCACAACTTGTGCCAAAACATCCACAATTCGACAGTTGCCTGTTTTCTGGTTTTCATATCTAATCAATTCAATCAATTTTCATTAGGGACCTAAAGTATTAGATTAATATTATCAGTTATTACAGACTGTTCAGGTCTGCAATTCTCAAAACAAATAAATGGTGAAGATTTAAATAAAACAGACAAGTGGTATGATTTTTAGAGATACAAGAGGTTCAAAACCTTCTAAGGGAATTTGATATTTTCTAGGGGCGAAGACAAACAACTTCTCTAGGGAGCCCATATTTATTTTGTCCTTTTAAGAACTTCTCCGAGTCATGTATTATGTTAATTTAGGAGAACTATATTATCTTCAGGAAAACCTCACTACAAGAATGAGATTCCTGCAGTTACAGTCTAGTTAGCTGAGACTGTAGCCAGGTATACTCAGCTTGGCTTTGTCTTGTGTTTTGAGTTAGGACTAGTGATTCCTAGCGGTTTACCTCAGTCCACTGCCCATCTCTAGACAAGGGGCCTAACCCTTTCTCCATGAGTGTACATGGAAAGCCAACTACTTAATTCAGATCCTTCTCAAAGCCACTTCATAATTGTCTCCAACATTTCTTGCTTTTAGTTTTTATAATTGTAACAACTGAAACACGCTTAACATTGTTGTGTTTGGTGTCCCTATAGGAGACTAAGAACAGAGGTAAAAGACACAGCAGGTTAATATAATCAGCCACTTCAAGTGGCAGCAGACTTCACCACAGCTTTTAAGATTTCTTTTCACTATTGACACATGATCCAGGATTATATCTATAATAATATTTTATGATGTTAATGTACAAACATACCATCATACCCATGTTATTAACTAGACTGGGCCACCATCATCCTATTTTATTTATTGTTTTACACCTCTCTCTCTCTCTCTCTCTCTCTCTCTCTCTCTCTCTCTCTCTCTCTCTCTCTCTCTCTCTCTTTGCTGGTTAGCTCCATCTAATTGCCTGCAATGCTTGTAATTATATAAATATTTTAAGAGCTATTCCTAACTCTAGCGAGAGAAGATTGGGTGTAGTTTTCATCTTAACTTCTTCAAGGTTAGAAGCATCAATGAAAAGTGAGAATGTAGTCTCCTTGTAGAAAGCAAAATCTAATGACAGCAGATAGAAATGCTGCTGTTGTTTGTGAGTTATGAACCCTTTATGAGGTGGATCTGATAGGTCTCATTTGAAGGAATCTGGCATATTTACTTCTGGTTTTATCTGTATGGTCACTTGGAGTATGAAAGTTTCTAAATAAAATAAATCAATTTCTGTATAAATTAGTATTACCATGGCACTATTTCTCACATGTTGCATTTATGCTTCTTTGTCATATGTTTAAAGCCTAGTTAAAGTACGACTTGCATCAATTACAATTACGTTCTTGTTATCTATCAAACTCAATTAAATCTCCTCATGATTTATTTTGGAACCACATACAGCACCTCTCAGTACTTAGTGTTACAGTCACTGCTATACCAAATTGCTTTCTGTGAAAGTTTCACAGACCTTTCTCTCTTCGAGACTCTCCTTAGGCACATTATAAATCATAGAGCCACTTTCCTTGGTGACCTCACAATCTTCTTGATGAAAAGATCAGGGACCCAAGTGAGCTATAGAATATTGCACAAAAGGCTCTGTTATGTTCTCAATTCTCACTGACCTAAGAAGGTCAAACTGTTGGCTGTTTTGCCCATCTATCTTTCTAATTTTTGGCCTCCAAACTTCCATGATAAAAGATCCAGCAGAGATTAATAACATTGCATTATAGTAGGGGCACTAAACTTGATTATTAAAATTTTATCTGAGAATAAAATACCTTGAAATATAAAGCATAGCTAGAGGACTGTTACTTCTTACCAATGATGGATGTTCTAATAGTTGAGTCTCTTTACATCTTCCATCTAGAACACATAAAGTATTAAAAAACTAACGGCTCCCAAATTCAAAGACCCAATCTAAATATGGACATCTGAGTTGAATAGATACTTCTCTTAGGAAGAAATACAAACGGTAAGTAAATATATGAAAAATGTTCAACATCACTTGTCATTTGAAAAATTAAAACAACACCAACATCCCATCTCACGCTAGAAAAAATGACTAACATCAAGAAGTCAGCCAATAGTAAGTGCTGGAGGAGCTTTGAGGAAAAGGGAACCCTTCTCTAGTGTTAGTGGGAGTGAAGACTTATAAATCACTATGGAAATCAATGTGGAAATTCTTTAAAAAGCTAGGATTTGAGATCCCACTCAAGTCAACTATTCCTCTCCTTCGTATTTTTCCAGAAGAAATAAAAGTATTCATAGCACAGTGGTATATGTGCACGCATGTTTACAGAAATTTGTTACAGCTAAACCCTGGAAACACTCCCAATGCCCATCAGCTGAAGAATGGATAAAGTAGATGTGATGTTTTTACAATGGAGCATTATTCAGCTATAAAATAGGTTAAATTTGAGACTTCTGTTAGTAAGTGGATACAACTAGAGAACATATTCTTAAGTGAAATAAATCAGACCCACATGTACAGAGATTACATTCCTTCCTTAAGGTGAGAATGTCAAAAAGAAAAATGGAATCTGAATTGTACAGTAGATACTGAGAAAAGGGAATGAACTTATTCAAAAGGAAGGTTGAAGAGAAAGACAGAAGAGGAGTGGGGGAAATAGATTTATCTATGTGTGTAAGCAGGATGGTTTGGACTACTGTACTGTGCATTTTTGTTGCTATATGGAGTGAAGCAGTTAATGATTTAATGTGTCTTGTCTCATTTTTTTCAGTGGTTTGTATTTTTTCTCTTCTCAATTTCTTATATATTTCTTGCCTTTTGTTCTTTCTTCTTCCAATTTTACATGCATTTATCTGATAATATGAATAACTGGTTGGAAGACGACACTGTGCATTACAACAAATACTGTGAAGTTCATATTACTATGTTGAGTGAAGTCATGCATCACTTGTAAGTTTTTCCTTTTGAATTTTAACTTGTACTCTCTTTAAAAAACAAAAGGGGGCTGAGGATATGGTTCAGAGGCATAAGATGCTGGCTGGCAGGTATAAGGTACTGAGTTTAATCTGCAGTGTACATAATATATATGTATATATAATATATATGTATGTATATATATGTATATATATAATATATATATCACATAGTTTTTTGTTAAAACATTTTCATTTGATTGATGACCTCAGATGTCTATCTCTATAATCCATGTCTTACATTTTACAAGACTGTACATTTGGAAGGCATAATACATTAAATACATCATACACTTAGAAACAGTGAATTGCCATTATTTTAATTTTTATTTTTTCATCAAGAATATTTTTAGGCCAAGGAGATAGCTCAGCTGTCTAAGTGCCTGCTTAGGCAAGCAGAAGGACCTAATTTCACTCCCCAGTACCATATGTCATGTTGGCCCCACCCCAGGAGTGTCAAGATGGCCATAAAGCCTGGGAGTGGTGGTGTACCCCCAGTGTTCGGGATACTGAAACATGAGGATTACTATGAGCCTGAGCTGCACAGTGAGACTCTGTACGAAATACACAGTCAAAAAGAGTATCTTTTAATCAAAAGACTTATTGTCTTAGTTTTTGAAAACTTAACCTTTGACCATCACCAGTGTAAATATACCACAATAATATATTTAGAACAACATATATTGGGCTGTCTCCCATAAGGCTATGGAAATTATTGGGGCTCTTTATTAATAAATAAAATCCTGTCAATGTTGTTCTGGGAAGCTGCTCTTTTTTACAGCAATTAGTGTTCTTTCCAATAAGTTTCTTACCCCAAGGAATTTTTAGTGAATTATCTTAACTAATTTTTCATGACCTCTGAAAATCCAAACATAATACATAATGCATTACATTGAACAATGAAAGATTCTCAAGTCATAATACATAAACAACAATGAAACCAAAAGATTTCCAGGGGTTGGTGAAGGATTTGTTGGGCACTATCGTGGGATGTTCATCAATAAAATTTGCAGGGCTTACTTTAATTTCTATAGCTGGATTTCAAAAATTTTGAGGAAAAAATGGCTAAATCTGTGTTTTGGGGGGGAGTAACTGTTTTTCCTCTTTTCATTTTGCAATTGAGTTTTAAGAGTTTGGTGTGTTCTTTCTAATATTTCTTGCCCTGGAGGTTTGTAAGGAATTCCTGTAATGTGATTAATATGCAATAGTTTAAAAAAGCATTGCAATAGTTTGCTAATCTATGAAGTCCCAGTGTCAGCCTTATGGTGAGCACAACATCCATGGAAGCAAATGCTGACACACAATGCTGCTGAACGTAGCCAAGTTTTTCTCCTCTGTGGCAAGTTGCATAAATTAAATGACAAAACATAATGATAGATACATAACTATAGTGCAGTTTTCCCAAAGTAGAAAAGTGTTTAAAGTCCACCAGTAGGTTTTAAGCCTCTGGGGTTACTACCGTCTTCTGGCACAGGTTTAGGAACCTTTAGGTAAGTAGGATAGGACATAATAATTTACTTAGCTTGAGACTGGGTAATTGAAATTATTTGGTTAAAGCCTTAATAATTTGATGATGGTATGAGCAAGTTTGTATCAAATGGAGTAGGAAAAGTAATTAATGAATAAGCTTGCTTATTCCCATATTTCAAAAATGCAGATTTTTTTGGCAGTACCATGGACTGAATTCAGGACCCTGTGCTTGCCAGGCAAGTACATACTCTACTGACTGAGCTATTTCCCCGGCCCAAATCCAGATAAATTAGAATGAGACCTCATGTGAGCAATATGAAAGGTTATTGTTTAGTTATGAACTGCCTTTCATAGCCTAAGAAACAAATTAAATAAAGGTGGACCTAATATAAAGGTGAACCTAATATAAAGGTGGACCTCTGAGTAAGGAAGATTACAATGGCTGAATCACTAATTATCTTAATAAATTTGTAGTAATGGTGGTTGATACTTTGTGTTAACTTGAGATGTGAGAAGCTTTGCTGGATCAGCTTGGCAATTCCACACTCTGTGGCATGGAGGGCCAGCCCTAGAGTGACTCAGGCTTACGCACATCCAATCTCCTTGGAGGCCTTCTGATATTCACAGCACCACTTAGCTGTGCCACTTTGGAGGAGCTCTGATCTTCATGGAGGAGCTCTAGTCTTCCCAGTCAGCATGGAAGGAAGGGAGAGAGGCTTGATAAGGTCTTGAAACTGCTGCTGCTCCTCTGTTCTCCACTGCCATGAACTGCTGTCATCTTCCTTGGAGCCAGCAGAGTATGGACTGAAACCTCCACTAACTGTGAGCTAAATAAATCTTTCCTTCTTTCATTTTGAATGTAGGGTATTTGAAAAGTAACTGAGACAGTAATTAAATTGTTGTATGACAAAATAGTAATTTTAGTCCTTTGTACAGGATTATTGCTAAAATGTATTCTTGTTTTGAAATTCTATACTGTATGTATTGTTGTTACTCAGCTTCAGTTCTATTTTTTATTCTTTAAAATAAAATTATAAATAAAAAACAGTGCAGTTTCAGTAGTAAAAAATTTTGAAAAGTTTCTTTACCTTTGAAACTGTACTGTTTCTTCTATAAAATGAATACCACTATAGTCTATCATTTACAACCTCACTTACATTGTTAGTGCTTAACTGCTTACATAAGTAGACCACGCACACCATGAGAAACAAAGTACATTTTAGGCTACATTTTACTTATTGTGTAAGTGCACAGAGGATACTGGCAAATGATAAAAATCTTATCAACGTTCCACTATAAATTATAAACTATTCAATAATTTGAAAACACACCACTTGTTTCAAAACTCTGAATTGTGGGAAAACTGTATATTTTAGATCAAGTATGAAGTAGACAGGTATAATATGAATACCTTAACAATAATATGTACCTGTATAATTTCAGAAAAATAGCTATCAACATTGATATTTTTATATAAATTAAGAACATGGTAAGCAGAAACAAACAGCCTATTCACTGGGAGGAATCACTGTTTCTTCAAAGATTTATAAAATGACACATCTAATAATACTACTAGTAAACTCTAGGCATTTCCTGAGTTCGTTCTTATAGCATTTGCTATTGTACAGTGATTTCCCCAGTACTTAAATCAATGGCTCATTAGATCTAAGATCTTTGGAAATTGTGAGATTTCTCCTCTACAGCTACCTTTAAGTGTTGATGCATAAAATGAGGTAATGACGTGGCAAGGGACTACTCTGGATATCATTTATCAGAGAACTTTTGCAATTCAAAAATCCAGTCAGATACAGAAGTTACACTTTCTGTTATATAGGTATTGCTTTAACCTGGGCTTAAACATCCAGCAGAAAAGTCTGACCATGAGGTACAAAAAGTGAAGCGTTATTAATATGCTGAGCTCAAGTCAACAGCTTCTGACATTGCCAGTTTTGCTGATAACCACTACTATTACAGACTACTGGACTATAAACACCACTGCTTTCTCTTAGTTCAGTGAGATGAAAGATTTGTACTAATAGTGTTTAGAAAAGATATGTCTGCATCTTGTACTCTGAGCAACTACTATGAAGAAAACAATATGCAATGTATTAATTATTATAACTGTCCTACTAACCTGTTCTGAAACTGTCTCATTGTCATTGCTTTCCCATTAAAATGAATAAAATTTTAAAAATTCAGTTGTCCTAGTATTTTTCATAATATAATCAGAACATTGTATTGTCATAGATATAATCTTCACTAAAATAAAGAAGCCAACCAAATTGCGAGGTCTCCTAAATATAATAAGCCTCCTTTTACTGCCAGCTGTTCTGGCTACCAATTTGCAGCTTTAACTGTGTATGTTACAGTCCTATTTTAATCTCTCTCGTGCCTTTTAATAAGAATCAATTCAATTGTCATTTTCAGACGTAGATCTAAAGTTTTGCAATTTAAAGTAACTGGAAAATGAAATATAAGTTATATACTCCTATTTAAATATTTTCAGGTAAGCACTTGTTTACAAAAGAGGAAATTACTTTTAAATCAATGTTTTACATACATTTGTGTTAATTTAGCACAACCTATTTATTTTTTTTGACCAAAATATTAATAGTTTTATTTTTATTTTTTTTCCAATTCTTTTATTGTTTAAATTTAACAATGGATATATTACATATTTTCATCATCGGATCAGTTTAGATTAATACATATAGGTATATAAGATTGATCAAACAACTAAACATTAACCTTTCTAAATCCACATTACTTTTTTTTTTTTCTTTTCCCCCTTTTTTTCTTTGAAAGTTGACATATTGCATATTGCCCTCACAATCATTCTATAGAGTGCAGTGTGTGGGCATGACCCACCTCCCTATTAATGTTGCATAGAAAAAAGAAAGAAA
>PVJA010022277.1:0-34505 GCA_004027025.1 Myocastor coypus
GCTCACTTTTGTAGCCCAGGCTGGTCTCGAACTCGCATCAATCCTCCTGCCTCAGCCTCCCAAGTGCTGGGATTATAGGCGTGCGCCACCACGCCCGGCTAGTCTTGAAGTTTATTTATAGTTTTAATGCAATTTCTTCCAAAGTTTCAACAAAGTAATATTTTGGAATGAAGACAAAATTATTCTAAATTCATGTGGAAAGGCATAGGATCCAGTACATATAAAACAAACTTGACTAAAGATGACATAACAGTAATCACTTTATCTCTTATTCAGGATTACTTTATAGCCTGAGAAAGGGTTCAACAGCATAACTATGTTGTTAATTGGATATCTGATTGTACTCATTGTGGTGTTTACTTAGTGGTCATTAATTTCTTCAGTTGTTCTTTGTTATGAAATCCTATTGTCTTCCATTGAATTTGATAGTTTTGTGGGGTATATCAATCTAGGATTGCATTTGTTTTCTTTCAGACTAGAAATGACTCACTTAAAGCTTTTCTTGGTTCAATCATTTATGTTGAGGAATCTGCTGTGATTCTGATGGCCTTTCCATTGTAGTTGATCTGTTTGTTCTCTTTAACAGCTTTTATTATTTCATGCTTTTGTTTAATTTCTGGGATCTTGATGTTATTTCTACATGTAGATTTATTTTCATTATGGCTATTTAATGTATTATATGCCTCACTTAGCTGTATGTCAGGTTCTTTTCTCATGGTTAGGAAATATTCTGCTACTACTTCTGCAAATAATCTTTTTATGTCTTTTGTACAGACTCCTGTTGTCTTATTAACACCTACTAGTCTCACATTGCTTTTCTATGCATCATCTTGTAGCTGCTGAATTATTATTTCCTGTTTCCTTATTAGTTTTAAGAGATCTTTCCTTTCATGTTCATTAGCTGTATTTCTCTGTTCCAGGTCTGAAAGTGTATTTTCAGGTTCATTTGATTAGTTTTGCCAGCTTTTCATGCAACTTTTAATATCCTGCGTATATGTCTGAATCTGCTTCATGCATTTAATATAATACACAATATGACATTAATAATTTTATGTATATTCATAAAAATGAAAAAGAACAATTAATAAATTAACAGAATAATTAACATTTTAAAATTTATTAAAATATAGTGCTATAAGTATCATTGTCCTAAAATTTGTTGACTTTTTCTGAATATGTAGACCATCCTTTTAGGGCTTGGATAATATGTTTTATTTTCAAACATGTTAATTATTTGCAGATCAGGATTAAATGGCTAGCAAAGCCTAAAAGGAAAATTTCTGAAGTTATGTGTATCTAATTAGATATAACTTAATATTAAGTGCTGCATATTTTTACATTCATTTTAATCTTTATCACCTACTGTGCAGAAATTTTACAAATAAAAACATGGAATATTTTCTTGGCACTACAATTATTTTTTCTGCAATTAATGAGATGTCACTGTGATTTGTGATTTTATAGATGATTTCATTTTTAATGAAGTTTTAATTTGAAACTTTTAAAGAAAGAATATAATAAAAACTATTTCCAATGATATGGCAACATTAGGATTACATTTAAGAGAAGCTTTCATGCGGTCATTTAACAAATTTGGAGGATTTGAGGTAGTCTGTGGGACTCTGCTGCACTCTGACATTCTTTAGCCCACAGTGATCAGGCTTGGAGCTTCTGCTGCTGATCCTCCAAACTGTGAGAAATAGAAGAACTTGGAGTGACCTGCAGGATGCAAGACAGCTGCAATTTCTGGGTGCAGTTCCAGGAGGTACAGCGCTTTCCTGGAGTCACTTTGAAACATTTGCAGAAGGCCCAGGGAAATAGCTTTGTAGAATAAGTGACTGCTTAGAAAGCATAGGATTCTGAGTTCAATCCCTAGTACCACAAAAAAAGAAAGAAAAGAACTTTGGCAGAATCTAGGCAGCCTGAAGGACTCTACCTGGATGATTATTGGGAGATTTGAAAGTGTCAAAATACTAGAGTAAAAGCCAATTTCAATCCTCTAGCCCACTCACAACAAATTGAGAGGGGAAAGACATACAAAAACTTGGGAATCACACACCTCAAATCTCTGAAATCATAACAACTGAAGTAAAGCAACAAGTTCATCAGGATATAGAAGAAATAACAGCAGAAGTAATCTCTCATGTCCAAAAAGAAAAGACAATTTTAAGAGATTCGCTCAATACAGCTAAAGAAGACAAACAGAAAAATAGAAGGATATAACAATGTTTGAAACACTGAATGAGTAATATAGGAAAGAATTAGAATTCATAAAACATTCAAACAGATACACAGGATATTAAGAATTCCATTGAAAGTTGGCAAAACTGCTTAAATAAAACTGTAGCCTTTCTTATCTCAAACACAGTGTTGTAGCTAATTAATGTGAAATAAAAGAACTCTTAATACTAAGAAGAAACCAGGAAATGAAAATTCAGCAGCTACAAAATGATGCAAAGAAAAATCATATGAAAATATTTTACATCAATGTATCAGGAGGACAAAATACAAATGACACAAAAAAACTAGTCACAAAGTATTAGCAGAAAATTTTCCAAACATGAGAAAAGTACTTGATATATGCATAAGGAGACATACAAAACTCCCTCCAGCCATAATAAATAAATCTACACCTAGACATATAATAATGAAGATCTCAGAAATTCAGCAAAAGAATGCAATACTGAAAGCTGTTAGACAGAGGTAAAAGATCAACTACAATGAAAAACCCATCAGAATCACAGCAGATAGATTTCTTAGCACAAACCATCAGGTCCAGAAGAGCTTGGAGTGAAGTATTTCAGGCCCTGAAAGAAAATAACTTCCAAACCAGATCTATGAACCCTACAAAACTATCTAATTCAATATTAAAATAAGATCTGTACATGACAGGGGCCAGAAAGATGATTCAGTGGTCTAAAGCGCCTGCTTAGGAAAGCTTATGCAACCACAGGGACTGTGGTTTGAGCCCTAGTACCACATGCTGCACCAGCCCCACATCCAGGACAGGCTGACTTTGCCATAATACAAAAGAAAAAGATAAAAATAATATCTCTACATGACAAAGAACAAGTGACAAAATTCATGGCCAGCAAACCAATCCTACGAGGAATACTGACAGATATTGTAGAAAGAGACAGAATTGATCACAACTTCAAAAACAACAAAATGGAATTATACAACAGACAAAGGAATTGAAAAGAGGGAAAATTTAAGAGCCTGTACCAGGAAAATAACATGACAAAGATAAACCAATATATACCGGTTATAACCATTAACGTAAATGGTCTCAATTCACCATTCAAAAGAAATGGACTAGCAGAATGCATTAAGAAACAAAATCCAACAATATGTTACATACGAGAAACACATTTAACTCAAAAGGAAATTAACAGGTTAAAAGTGAAAGGATGGAAAATAATCCTTCCTGCCACATGAAATCAAAGAAAGGTAAGGTTGTGGCTGGTTGCTGACAATATTGATTTCAAACCAAAAATCATTAAAAGAGATAAGGAAGGTCACAACATACTTGTTAAGGGAAAACTGCAAGAGGAAGATATAACTATAATTAACATATATGCTCTGAATTTAAGAGCAACCTCCTACATTAGGCAAATTTTAACAGACATGAAAAATCAAATGGGCAATAATACAGTATAAATGGGAGACCTTAAAATGCCACAGTCCCAAAGAGGTAGATCTGCTAGGCAAAAAATCAGTAAAGAAATAATAGAACTAGACCAAATGTGAAGAAAATAATTCAATAGACCTCTACAGACTGTTTCACCCAGCAACAAAAGAATACACATTCTTCTCAGCTACAAATGTGACATTTTCCAAAACTGACTTGAATAACACACAGACCGCTTTTAAGTAAATGCAAAGCAGCTGAAATCATCCCATGCATACTCTCTGTTTACAGTTATCTTATGTACTTATTACTCATTGCTGGGACGAATATCCGACACTCACAATGAAGGAAGCAAAGGTTTATTTAGCTCACAGTTTGTGGAGGTTTCAGTCCATATTTGGCTGGCCCAAGGCTGAGTGGAACAGGGCAGAGAGCATCCAGTTCACAGTGGTGGAACAGCAACAAAATGGTGATAGAGGCAGCCAACCAAAAGGGGCAGCAGAGCAACAGCATTAGTCTGTCTCTGTGTCTCTCTATATTACATTCAGGCTCTCCACCTCAACCTACCCGCCTTAGGTCACACCCATAATCCCATCAGTATTAAAACACATAATCCCAGCGATCATGAATCAAGTCTCAAACTGTACAAGTCCCTTCCCCATGATTGCATGAGGCTTTGCGGGGAAAACTAGACATAAACCATAATAACAGTGCAATATAACTGGCAACTATTGACAAAAGGAACTACAAAACATCATCAACACATGGAAATTAAACATCAACATCCTCAACAACCTTTGACAAACAGACAAAATTGAAAAAGAAATTTAAAAAGTATCTACAATCAAATGAAATTCACATACCACTTACCAAAACCTGTGGGACGCAATGAAAACTGTCTTAAGAAGAAAATTTATAGCGACAAATTCACACATTAGGAAAACAAAAGAAGCCCAAATGACCTTACTCTGCTCTTCAAGTTCCCAGAAAAAGAAGATCAACTCAAACATAAAGTCCAAAGAAGGCTGAAAATTGTACAGATTAGAATGGAAATTAATGTATTGGAAATAAAGAAAACAATAAATGGAATGAGTTAAGGAAACATACATATCTTTGAAAAAATAAGTACCATTGAGAAACTTCTACCCAACATAATAAAAAAATGAAAGAACACATATTCATATAATAAAGAATGAAAGGGCAAAATCATTCCAGCTCCAAAGAAATTCATATCAACAACACCTACTTTCAAATTTTTTATTCTCATAGAATGGAAAGCGGAAAGGATTTTCAGAGTTTCCTAGATACATATGAAATGCCAAAGCTGAGCCAAGAAGATATATAAACTCTGAATAACCCAATAACAATAAAAATATTGAAAATGTAATTAAAAAAAACCTACCAACAAAGAAAAGCCCATATCTTAATTGTTTCATAGCAGAATTCTACTAGAAATTTAGAGATTTCATGCCAACTTTTTTCAAACTCTTCAATGAATTCAAAGGGAGGCAATTCTCCTAAACGCTTTCTTGGAGGCAAGTATTACTATGATTCCAAAACCAGAGAAAGATCCAACTAAAAAAAAAGAACTACAGGCCAATATCTGTAAAGAATATATATGTAAAACTCCTTATTAAAATGCTAATGAAGAGAATGCAACAAATCATCAAGAAGATTATACATTATGATATATGGTTTCAGTGTTATTATTATAGATTAACATTGATGTAAAAACTCTTCAGATAAAATCTAATAAAATAAATGCATAGTAAAATTCAAACTAAGTAGAAGCAATGATATTCTTCACCATATTAATTGTAATATATAGCATTAAGTTCATCTACATTTAATAAAGCCAATACTCAAATAATAGCTTGCCAGATATATTGAAATACAAATTCTAAATGAAGGGTTAATATCTGTAATGTACTAATATATCATATATAGTGACAAGAAAAATTCCAAGCAACCTAATTGGAAAAAGACAGAGAAAAGGAATAATCTGCCAACAAATATATAAAAATTCACATTCAATAGATGAATTCAAAGTGAAAATGAGATATGACTTCATCCATAAGGCTCATAAAAATACGTAAAACTAGTAACATCTGTTGCCAAAAACTTTGCAAGAAAAGAATAACTTCACACATTGCTAGTGGAAATGTAAGGTGTTATAATATTTTGGGAAACAATCTGCTCTATGTACTGAAATTAAAAGACAATACTTATAATCTTTAACCCCACAATCTCACTTCTAGGAATCTGCTCAATAAAATAAATTCTTCAACATGAGCCTTCTCTGTTGGAATGTTCATTATAGAACTACTCAAAGTAGACAGAGATCTGGAATCAGAGTGAGTGGCTCACAATGGATAGATGATTGAAAGACGTATAAGATAACGCTAAATTCTAAAATAATACAGCATTAGGCAGTGCATCCTTCTAACAATATAAGCATAGCTGATAGTACTAGGCCCCATTAAGTTTTCAGTACATATTTCATAGTAAGAAGAACAATATGATAATGGCGTATATATGACACCAGTTTTATAAACTAGTCAGAAACTTATGTAACATAAATAAATTTCATGTGATTTTTTTTTCTTTTCTAAATTCAGTGGCTTTGTTTTCTTTTTTGTTCTCAATGTAGTTTATTTGTTTTGAAACACAGTTTCCTTATTTAATGCAAGTTGAGGTTAAACTCATTTATGTAGACATGGCTGGCCTCCAACTCACAGCTCACAGTGATCCTCCTGAGTCAGCCTGCTGAGTGCTAGGATTATTGGCATGAATTCTGGAATTACACATCCAGATGCTTCATGCTTTACAATACTGGCATGTGAGATTTTGCATGGTGGAATGGTTGTAGTTAGTCCATTGCAATTAATTAAAAGATGTACACTTGACCTTCCAGTGCCACTTGATTGATGAAGTAATTGTGAAACTACATGGCTTATTTGTGTCCTTGTTAACTGAGGAAATTATTATTCTCTGGACTAGAAGAATATTAAATGTATTATATTATTTGAATCTAATATTATTACTCAATTTAGAGTATGTTTCTGCTAAGAAAAGAGCTGATATAGAAGAAGGATTGGGAAAAATGGATGATCCAAGCAAAACAGTAAATATAAATTCCACAAAAGTTCAATATTTATGATCATGTACCAGGAGAAGTCTTCCCCCCCCCACCAGGTGGTGTACTTCAGTTTGTTAGTTGCTCAGGTAATAGCTTCTCTTATAGTTCCTATTATGTTTCATGTCTGCTGAGGTGCATCACTGGTCACTATAATGTATATTATAAGAGCCAATGACCAATTAACAAGTCATTCTGCCTCTACTTCCTGCTTCCTTATTCCTTATGAATCATAGACCCCAGAGATTGAGGCCTGATATTTTGGAAATAGTCTCAATCAGTGCCCACTGATGTAAAATAAATCTACTTACAAATCTTTGGTTTCATTTTGAAGTTTCTTCTTGCTGTTGTAATGTGACTACATTTTCTGTTTATTTATAATTCCATGCATATTATGCATAAATGTAATTTCAAAATGAAACACAGGGGGTTGGCACATTAGCTCAGTTCTCTAAAGCACTCTGTTGCGCAAAATCAGTCAGAGAAAAGGGAGTGCACTTTTATCCTGAGCACTACATAGCCACCAGATCCACCCCTTAAGACAACCTGAGTGATGGTTGGGTCGGGGGGCGGTCCTTCACTAATTTAGGGCTGACTAAAACACCTGCTAAAGGCAGAACGCAATGGCTGGAGTTCAGTCCCTGAGTGAGTTGCCATCCCTGCCCCCAGGGCACGCTGAAAACAAGATTGAGACTGAGTTTGGTGGTAGTTTCCTGTAATTCCAACTCTTTGAAAGCTGAACAGAGGGGGATCCCTATGACTCCAATCTATGTAGTGAGACTGTGTAGCTCCTGTGCTAAATACAAAAAGAGGAGAGAAAGAAAGAAAGAAAGAAAGAAAGAAAGAAAGAAAGAAAGAAAGAAAGATTCAAATTAAATGCCTAATATATCCTTTAGCGTCTCATTGTATTGTCATTATTTTGCAGCTAAACTATAATTTGTTGAGTGTTTTCTAATAATTTAGGTATTGTTCTTATCTTTTCCATATGTAACTCAGTGCCTACTATAACAACATGATCTTGTCATCTCTGTTTCATTGAATATATGAGGAAACAAGTAGAAAAAACAGCTAAGTGAATTCACGAAAGAAGTATATGGAAATACTGGGACTAAATCCAGCCACCTTTCAGAGGTCATGCACCAATTACCTGAGGTAATTTGTGTTGCTATATTTATTATAAAAGCAATAAGATAGTTTGGTTTTGTTTTATTTCTTCAAATATTAAAATTTTATTCTATTTTTAAGATACAGCAATGGGAAAATGTTGAACGTAAATTTTAGCAAAAAAATATCAACTACTAGCTGGGCATGGTGGCTCACACCTGTAATCCCAGCACTCGGGAGGCTGAGGCAGGAGGATTGGTGACAGTTTGAGACCAGCCTGGGCTACAAAACTGAGCTCAAGCCAGCCTCAACTGCATAGCGAGACCCTGTCTCAAAAAGACAAAAAAAAAATATCAACTACTGGGAGCTATTACTGAAAATTTTAAGTATATTGAATTGCTTTATTTTTACCCAATTGCCTAGTCCTCCTCATTAAAAGTTATGTTTTGTACATGTCAAGCCAATTGTAATTATTTCAGAAATATTAAGTGTAGTATAATACATACTCTCAAGTGTAGAAGTCAGAAAATATGTAATATTCTCAGTATTATTTTCCATATGTATTCCTTAATTTCTAACTCAAGGAATTATAATATCAATAAATATGAAAACAGGATCTACATACCCCTTAATTATTGTGAACAAAGCGTAGGGAATATGCATAGTGCCTACCTTCCTACAACATGTTTGTAAATAACTTGCTTCACACAATGCACTTGTCCTACAACAAGACCCTGGGTGGTAATGTTTTACATCATCTTAGGTGAAAACTGGTGATGTTTACCTAATCTTAGGTGAAAACTGATCTTAGACAGTGAGGTTCTCAGTTCCAAGAATTTTATACAATAAATAACAACTATAAGGGAGTTAGTATGCATTTGATATAGCTACTAATGGATAGAAGTGTGGAAGTCATGATTTGTGTAGAAAAGGACAAATGGAGTCAAAATAAACAACTACAGAATATCGTAATAAATATACCTGGAAGAAACCAAAATATGCTTGATGATTGAATAAAAAATATTGCTGGTCATTATATATTTCTTGAACTCCTAGTATATTTGTTCACAAATTTTCTAGCAAGTATGGCATACTTTGGAATAGTAAGCTTGCATTTTGTTCGTGTTGTAGGTAGTCCATTCTAGCTATATATATATATATATATATATATATATATATATATATATATATATATATATATATATGTTTTTTTTTCCATTGATTACTTGTGTAAGAGTCCCTGAAGTTTTGTTGGCCCAAAGAAAACCTGAGGAAGAATTAATCAATGACATTACTTCATGAAAGAGAGCAAATGTTTTTCCCACAATACTATTCCTTTAAATAATGAATTAAAACTATGAAACAGAACTCTCTACCCTAAGTTCTCTTTTTCTCTATCCAAATTTTACATTAGTTTCATTATGTACACTAATTATTAAATTCCTATTTAAATTATTATTGTTAAAAAGCACTATGAAAGGGAGTCTATAGATACCTTAAAAATATAACATGATCTTCAACACAGTATGTATCTTTCGATTTATGTATTGCCTACATAGGACCACATGAAATTAATAAAATATACAGGTTTTGAAGCAGAAGCCTCACCTCAGTATCTTATTTTTTAAAATTTCCTCCACACCTAACATCTATCACAAATGTTTTTTAACATTTAAGACTATATTTTCAACTAAAGGCTTTTCAAACTTTTTCATAAAGGTATATTTTAGAATAACTGTTTATGGCTTTTTCAATCCATTGAAAAGTTCATCAAATGTAAAATTATATATGAGAACTAAGGTATGAGACTAAATACTTTGGTAGACTTTCCAGAATGAACATACTGATGGATATAGACATTCACATTTGAAGATATTTCTCATTATTTTTACGAAAAAATGAATCAATAAGCATAAATCCAATTCTCTAGTAAAAAAGGTAAGTTATACTACAGACATTATTTTTAATTAAGAAAATAAAAACATTCTGAGAATTACATGTTTATACAAAAATTATATTTGCATCCTCCAAGTAATCTTTGTGCTTCAGTGCATAAAATTTCTTGGAAATTTGGAACTCAATGGCATGCCTATCTATTACAGGTAACACATCATTTAATTCAGCCTATTGAACAGAAAACATTACTATGAAATCAAAATCTTAGAAGAACCAAGCTCTTAACTTGGATTAATACTTGATATTGATCATATATAAACAATAGATTTATTATCCCAGTAGCTCCAAGATTAACTGTTCTGGATTTGGAAGGGAGAGAGAGAGAGAGTGAGAGAGAGAGAGAGAGAGAGAGAGAGAGAGAGAGAGAGAGAGAGAGAGAGAGAGAGAGAGAGTTTCAGGGTTTCATTAAAATTTTTCTTTTTCTTTCTTTATTATATTATTATTACTATTTTACAATAAATAACAGATTGCATAATGTTGTGTATGTCATCCTTGCTGAGAGTATAAGATAGAGACATGATTTCTTATCTAAACATAATTAGTACAGATCTTTCTTTCATTGCACAAAGAGAAAAAAGCTATGTACATAGCCTGATAGTCCATAACAGGAGTGGATTAGCAGCTCATCTGGCATTACTAGAAGCTGTTGACTCGAGCCTTTTACAGCTCAGCATATTAATAGGGCTTTCCATTTTATACCTCGTGATTAGACTTTTCTGCTCCTGGCAAGATAAAGCAAGACCTATGCCAGAAAAATATGTAGCTTATGTATCTGACAAGGTCAGTCAGGTCTCCTCAGGTTTTAACATAAAACCATGTACTGAAGTTTGCAGAACTTTTTTCACTATCAGTTATCTGGATAAATCACAGTCATTGCTTAACCGTTTTGCTCTCTGTGGAATGGTGAGATAATGTTTTCTCTCTAGGTGACTCTCCTTAGGCACATTATGCATCATCAGTCACTTTCCTCTGTGGCCCCATAATCTCCTTGAACAGAAAAATTTGAACTCCACTGAATTATATGCTGTTACAGTACAGTTTCTTTGATGTCCTCTGTTTTTCCTGACTTTGAATGGCCAGAGCAAAAACATTGACTATACTTGTTTCCTTTTCTTTTCTCTAAGCTCTTGGAATGCCAAATTAACCATCCAGAAGAGAAGCTTAATGATGTTATTCTCTAAAACTTAGGTACTTGAGCTTATCACTATCATTCTGAGTATCCAACTCCTTCCACATAACATGAAATAGGTATTTACAATCAATTGTTGATATTCTAAACATTAAAATTGCTATCGAATGGGAAAAAAAGAAGAATTACACATTGTCACACAGAGCTTTAGGAACTTAACCATATACAAAATTGTAATTTTACACTTCTATGGCCTTTTATCTTAGTCTCATATTCTCTTTTTATTGCTCTTTCAATTAAACTTTATTTTGAAAAGTAAAATCAAAACAATGAAAAATCAGAAACAAAGACAGAAGCACACAACAATACATATGTTACAGATTTGCAAAACAAGAAAAGCTAATGAATAATGGTTACAATATTATCCACTTTTATTACTTTTAATAAGAAATAATGATGAGACCGTTTCAAAAAACATTACTAGCACAGCCACAATAATTAGTACAATTCATGTAATCTTCGTAGTAGTTGTTGAGAGTACAAGATGCAGACATGACAACTTTTCTAAACACTATTGGTGCAAATATTTCTGCTCATGAACTAAGAGAAAGTAGTTATATGGATAGTCCAATAGTTCATAATAGTAGTGGGTCATCGGCAGACGTCGAAATGTCAGAAAATTTTGGCTTGTGGCTTTTACAACTTAACATTATACTCTGGATTTACTTTTTTGACTCATGCTTAAACTTTTTTGCTGGGTGGTTAAGGCCATTTAAAGCAAGACCTATATAACAAAACATGTAACTCCTTCATATTCTATTATTTTTTCTATCTTTCTTTTTTTTCTTCTTTAATTTTTAAGAAAACATTTACCTGAGAGACAGTATAGCAATAATTGATATGATATTAGAAGCAGTGCCTAATCAGAAGATCAGAATGGTAGGTATTGCAGACATAGTTTTAGCATTACACATTGCTATCCTCAGTGTATTTGCTTAGTTCAGAGATAGCAGCACATATAGTTAGTCAGGGTGATAATTCTATGTATTACCCGCTGGTTTCAAAAACCCTTTGGAGATTTGTAGGACCATTGCCTTAGCCATCTTTTGTATATAAATGCATGGTTTTGTCCCTAAAAAGTTTTGTAATTATTCTCATAGCTCTCTCTTCATTGTTTAATCCTTGAATTCTTGCTTTCCATTTAACTATATTATGCCTTTCCTTTTTATTTCTACTTTTGATTTCTTATAATATGAAGATTATATGATATTTACATATGTATGTGTAGTTTATTTCACTTGTGAATATATATTCAAGATACATCCACTTATTTATGATGGCTTTCAGTATGTCATTCTTTATAGCTGAGTAATATTCCTTTGTATAAAAACACATCTTTTTCAAACATTATTCAGTTGACAGGCATTTCGGTTGTTTCCAAGATTTGGCTACCATAAATTATGCTGCTATAAACATAGACACGAAAATATTGATATGACATGAAGTTTCCACTTTTTCTGGGAAAATGGCCAGAGGTAAGTAGCTGGATTGCATGGGATTTACATTCCTAGGTTTTTAAAGAGTCTGCACACTGATTACTATAATGGTTGCACCAGTGTGAATTCCCATCAGCAGTGGAGAAGGGTTTATTTTACCCCACAGCCTCTGCAATGTTTGCTGTTGATTCATTTCTTCATGATAGCCATTCTTTCTGGAGTGAGATGGTGTTTAAGTGTTTTAATTTGCATTTCATGGATGGCTAGTGATGTGCAGCATATTCTCATCCATTTATATGCTTTTAATATATCTTCCTCTGAGAAGTTTGTGTTCATCTTATATGCCCATTTCGGGTTAATGTCTTTAAATTTCGTTGCCTTAATGTTTTTTAGTTCTTTACAAATTCTAGATAGAAGAACTTTGTCTGGACAGTTATTAGTTAAGATTTTTTGGAAATTCGTTCGTTGTTTTTTCACTTTGTTGGTAACTTTTTGACATGCAAATGCTTCTCAGTAAGAAGAGGTCCCAGTTGTGAATTCTTTCAAGTGTGAATCATACAGCTTGGTTTATGTCCATGAACTGCTTGCCTAACCCAGTATCTTCAAGATTTCCTACTACTTTCTCTTCCAGGAGATTTAATGTTTCTTTTTTAATATTTAGGTCTTTTATCCATTTCAATTTTATCTTAGTGTATAGTGATAGACCTGGCTCAAGTTCTATTTTCTAGAATGTAGAGATATAGTTTTTTACAGCACCATTTCTTAAGGAGGTTGTCTTTTTTCCAGTAAACATGTTTGACCCCTTTGTTGAAGATGAAATATTTAAGTTTGTTTATAATTGCTTCTGCATCTTCTAATCTATTCCATTGATTCTCCAGTCTATTTTTTGGTCATCCCATGCTGATTTTATCACAGTAGCACTTTAATACAATTTTACGTCCGGAATTGTAATGCCTCCTGCTTTGTCTTTGTTGCCCAGGATTGTCTTTGTTATTCTGGGTCATTTTTCATTCCAAATAAATTTTAGGAATAATTTCTCTAGGTCTGTCAGGTTTGTACGTGGTATTTTCATTGGGATTTCACTACATCTGTATAGCAATTGTGGGAGTATGGCCATCTTAACAATGTTGGTTCTTCAGATCCGGATCAGGAAATATCTTCCGAAATCCTCTATGATTGCTTTTTTCAGATACTATGGTTTTCGTTGAATAGAACTTATATTTCTTTAGTTAAATTAATTTGTATGTATGTCATTTTCAGCAGTGCTATTGTAAAGGGTATTGTTTCTATAATTTCCCTCTTCATGTGTTTGCTAACTGTGTAGAGGAATGCTATTTACCTTTCAGCTTTGACTTTGTACCCTACTGTGCTACTGAATTTGCATATTAAGTCAAGTAGCTTCTTGTTGGAATGTTTTGGATTTTCCCAAGTAAAGTATCATGTGTTCTGTAAGTAATTGTTTACCTGCTTCTTTACCTATTCTTATTCCTTTTACTTCTCTCTCTCTCTCTCTCTCTCTCTCTCTCTCTCTCTCTCTCTCTCTCTCTCTCTCTCGTCTAACGGCTCTAGCTAATGATTCCAGAACTATATTGAACAGGAGTGGTGATAGAGGACATCCTTTTCTTGTACCAGATCTGAGAGTGAAAGACTTCAATTTTCCCCATTTAGAATTATGTTAGCCATTTCATTGTCATGGATAGCTTTCATGAGATTGAGGCTGAGGCCATGTACTCCAATTTGCTGTAGGACTTTGAATATGAATGAGTGTTGGATTTTGTCAAAAGTCTTTTCTGGATCAATTGAAGTGATCATGTGTTTCTATTGATATAGTATACTACATGTATAGATTTCTGTATGTGGAACAATCCTTACAATCCTGATATGAATCTTACATGGTCATGGTGTATAATCTTCTTAATGATTAATTTCATTCTATTTGTGAGATTTTTATTAAAGAGTTTTGCATCTATGTTTGTGAAAGAGATTGGCCTGTAGTTCTCTTTTACAGCTGTATCATTCTCTGCTTTGGGTATCAATGTAATACTTGCTTCCAGGAATGATTTTAGGCGGGTTGTTTCCTTTTCAATTTCATTAAACAGTTTGAGGAGTATTGGGATTATATCTTCTGTAAATTTCTTGTAGGTTTCAGTGGTGAATCCATCAGGACCTAAGATTTTCTTTATTGGTAAGTTTTTTTAAATTATATTTTGTATTTCATTGGCTATTACATGGCTGTTGAGCATTCTTATATCTTCTTGATTCAGTTTTGGTTAATTGTACTTTTCCAAAAATCTGTCCATTTCATCTGTGTCTTCAATTTTGTGAGACTAAAGATTAAGATTCTCAAAGTTGCTATTAATGATCTTGTTAATCTCCACTGGGTCTGTGGTAATTTCAACATTTTCATTCCTTACTCCTTGAATTATGTATCAGTTTAAATTTGGGTCAAACTATGCAGTCCAGGTTGGCATGGAAATCAATGTGTATGCCAGGATGCCCTCAATCTTCTCACAATTTTTTTGCCTCAACCTCCCAAATCCTAGGATTATAGATGAGCACCATTATACCTGGATTTTTCTGGACTTAATTTTAATAGCAAAAGCTTATAAATAATTTCCCTCTTTAAAAGCCTCAAAAAAGCACTACGTTTTAACTAGAATTTTCCAATTTTAGTACTCAAAATCATAAATTTCCAAACTTTTAATTATTTTATATCCTAAATTTAATTAAGAAATCTATAGTGAATAAGGATACTAATAATTATGATTTATTTGTGCTTAATATAACTCAGATATACACAATACTAATCACAAAACTGCATAAGAGAGCACCGATATAGTTTTAGATTACTTTTAATTTTTTGAGATAAAGAGTTAGCTTGTTTTTGCCCCATTCTTTGAAAATGTATTTAGTTTGCACTATCATAGCAAAATACCTCAGATTGGATGTCTTCTTAAAAGCCATAAATTTGTTATTCATTTTTCTATGGAAACGTAAGATCACAGTGCCATTATATATTCATCAGACCTGTGATGCTTTACCCAAATTCCTGAGATATACAATTTAAATGAAGAAGGGTTTATTTTGGTTCTATGGTGTTATTCCATGAGCAACTGATTCCATTGCTGCTGGGTTGGTACTGAGGCAGAGCACTATATGAAGGTTCATTTCATCAGAGCATAATGGCTTAATTTGTGATACCTAGAATCAGAGTGAAGGGAGGAGAGAGACAGAGACAGAGACAGAAACAGAGACAGAGAGATAGAGAGATAGAGAGAAGGACAGGCCAAGATATACTCTTGAAATACTCTTCCTTAGTAACTTACTGCTCTTCCACCTGGGGCCCCATACCCTAATAGCCAAGTTAGCTAGGAATGTGTCAGTGCCTAAATCACTGATGAATTAACAGCCTTCTGACATGAGCTCTCCACTAGGCTCAAACTGTCAGAATAACTTTATCAAAGATCAAGTACTCAAAGTTGTAAGATTTGAGAAATGTGACAGTTTGTATCTAGATATTCCCCCAAATCCTTATGCAGTCATGAGGTAGACTTTTAGAGTTTGTGACTAACTCATGATTCAGTGGGATTATGGGGGTCAGTGCTACACCCAACCTGAAGCAGATAGTGTGAATTCAATTTAAGGGAGACAGACTTGCTCTCTGTTGCTATTGTTGCTGCTACTTCTGCCTTTTTGCTCTTGATGATTTGCTATTTTCTGCCGCAATGAACTGTAGGTCTGTGCCATGTGGCATTCTGCTTTGGAGCCAGCTGGAATATAAACGGAAACCTCCACAAATTCTGAGCTACATAAACCTTTCTGTCATTAATTTTGGGTTTTGCGATGTTTTGTCCCAGGAACAAGAGAACAGTAATTGAGATAGGGAACATATTGTATTCAAAGCATAATACCCTACTCCAGACTCCCAAAACAAAATATTTGCCTCATTATTTAAAATACATGTAATCCTCCTCTAATAATTCTTAAAGTCTCAAAAGTTCTGCAACTGTTTAGAAGTTCACAGGTAAAGTCTCTTCTGAGCAGTCTCAATACAAACTCTTTGCATAGTTTCAGTAAATTTTTTAAAAGCTGTGCATTTCTAACATACAGTGACATATTTATTTTTCAGAAATATTCATTCAAACAGGGAAGAAAGAGAAATACATTCATATGTGTAAAAAGAAGGCTTAAAACCAGCAGCAAAAATATTAAATGCTAAAATTTCAAGTGCAATGCGCGGAGCACATGATGGTATTATGTGAACTCCATAAGTCTTGGTAAGTCTGGTTTACATGACATTACTAGCTATATCAAAAATGGCTAATTTCTCATGTTGGCTTCATTGTGTATGGTTTGCCTTGGCATTATTTCATATGTCTCATGTGCCTTGTCTCTGTAACTTGCTTGGATTTCTACCAGCAGCTTTGTCTTCACTTTTAGCTTAATGCATTCTCTCTCAGGGAATGCCTATGTGAATTTGAAAGCTATCAGAGATTGTTTTTCCAGGCCTTTCATAAAATCTTCATGGAAGATTTCATGATACTACACATTTGATGTAAGCATTCTTATAAAAACCAGCATAACATGAGTTATACCAATATCTTCCACTAGTAGGGACAGTACACATTACCCCTTGTTCCATGGTAACATGCGACCTTCAAGTTTGTGAGTTGCTAGCGTGGTGAAACGAATCTTGAATAAACAACTTCTAGGTGGTTTTCTTCTAGGTAGGATCACTAATGTTGTTATTGAAAGTCTTTCAAACAAGTTTACGTGTAAAATCCTTTACCACCAGAAATGGATGAGGTCAGGGCAATTCTTTAGGGAGAGTTCCCTACCTTCTCTTTGGATCTTCATATGGTATAGAAGCACCTCTGTTTTACCTTATCTTTTGATCAATGTACTAATCCTATCTTGAGCTCTACTCTCTTCATTGTACCTACATCTAATGAGCCCCCAAATCTCCACATCCTAATAGCATTAGGATTTTTTTGGCTGTCTCAGGCTGCTTTAAGGGTGGGTCTGGGGATTAAACTGTCATTCCCTGTGCTTGACTGGGATTGTTCACACTGGCACATAAAACACTGAGCTAACCCATAAACATCTCCTAGTAGCATTAGTAATTAGAATTTTAGTAGAAGAATTTGGAGGGGAAATTCATTAAGAACTGAATAATATCCGAATGAAAGATCGTATCTTATGGGCAACATTTTCTAAGATTTATTATGAAATATGATTTATGAAACATTTTGAAATATATAGTATATATGTACTAGTTATGCACTAAAATGTTTTTGGCAAATAGGTATACTTGCTTTTCTTTTACAAAAATAAAAAACGTATTTTGTGAGTGTAGTTTCTGAGGCATTTTGCAGGAAAGAAACCCATTTTACTTCAACTGATGTTTTTTCCCCAGCCTTGTATTATTAAACATTTTCCCACAGAACACACTTAGAAAATTGTTGGTTTTTCGCAGTTATGTTTTCTCTTAATGTACTTCCTGTACAGGATGTGACCACAGGTTTTGAAAATGTGGGTATTATACAATGTGTTATAAGTTCTTTAAAACTGAACATAAAAAGAAGAAAGTTTAAGTGTATGACATATGATATTGCTAGTGTCCAAAGGAGGAGTGAACTGGATGCCACTGTGGAGCTCTGAGTGTTCTACATCCTTACTGGGTTGGAGAAGCTTCCACATACAAATTCTTTGAGGTTATCTTTATTGATCCATTCCACAAAGCCATTAGGAGAAATCCTGACATCCAGGGAATCACTAGACCAGTCCATAAGCACAGAGAGATGCATGGGCTGACATCTGCAGACCTCAAGAGTCGTGGCCTTGGGAAGGTCGTAATGTTCCACCACACTATTGGTGGTTCTCACTGTGCAGCTTGGAGAAAGCACAATACTCTTGAGTTCCATCGTTACCACCAATAATATAAGTGATATCTGCAAAATTCATAACCTAACAAACAACTTAGGACAGTTCATCTACTTAAAACTGTTACTTGTTTAGTCTACTGATATTTCATGAATGTATTGTCAATGGAAACTAAAAGTGCAATAATTTTTGAAGCCTCTGAGTGATGGTGTATCATTGCTTCTAATAAGATAAGCTATTTTGTCTTTGTTTTATCTTATCAGGAGGTTATAAGTCAATGTTTGAAACATGTTGTGTAGTATAATAGATTTAAAATAAATCCTTTTAAAAAGACATGCTAAAACTAGCCTTATGGGGGCCAGGGAGATAGCTCCATGTCTCAAGTGCCTGTCTGGCAAGTGCTGAAAAAAAAAAAAAAAAAAAAAAAAGACTAGCCCGAGAAAACTGTGTGGTCCATGTAATGAAACCTACAGATTTATTGGGTTTTTTGCAATACTCTGTTGGTTTGAACTGGTTGTTTTTTGAAGTTTGGCAAATACAAATTTAAAATCAGATAACCTTGTGTTATGATTATATATAGAACAAGTTAACACTTTTCTCAAATTCAGAATTCTCATTTGTATAACTGATTCTTCTGAAACTGTTCAGACTCCTGATTTGATTCCATGAAATTATGTATTGGATGCAGAGTGATGTTTAGACTGTGATTTAAAGTTCATGGATATTGAATGAATAGTACGTAAATTTACGATTTGTAAGTGTAATAAATGCTAGTGTGCGCATCTCCTAAAGTAAATACCTGAGAATAATTTGGGCACTATAGATGGGGAATTGTTGGCCATGAAGTTAGTGGATGTCATGATGCTTAATCTTTTGATGTTCTTATCTTGGTTAAAATTGCTGTATTTTTCAAAAGATACTCTACTTGAAAGTCCACATTGCAATTTTTTGGTCTTTTCCAGTGAACAGCTACGACTATTTCCTAGTTGAAATTTAAGTATAGAAAGAAAAAAATTATTGCCCTTTAACTTTTTCAAGTTCTGGGTTTGATAATTTAAAAAACAAAGGTGGTGAAATAGAGGTCTAAATACTTGCTTAGGAAAGCTCAGGGTTCAATCCACAGAACCACGTGCCATACCGGGCCTGCCCAGGTGTGCTGAGCTGGCCACCGATATCAGCTGTGCTAGCATACTACAGTCCCAACACTGGAAAGGCTAAAAACAAGAGGGTCACTACCTAGTTAAAGCTGTATATATAGGACCTGTATGAAATACAAAAAAATAGGAAAGAAGTAATGGATTTAACTGCAAAATACAATTGGTAAGAAGGCCAGGGAGATAGCCCAGTAGAATAAGCACTTGCCTGGTGTATTAGTTACCTTTTTGCTCGTTGCTGGAACAAATACCCAACACTCAAAATGAAGGAAGGAAAGGGTTTTTTAGCTCACAGTTTGTGGAGGTTTCAGTCCATATCCGGCTGGCCCAAGGCTGAGTGGAACAGAGCAGAGAGCATCCAGTTCATGGCGGCGGAACAGCAACAAAATGCCAGCAGAGGCAGCCAGTCAATCAGGGCAGCAGAGCAACAGCAACAGCTAGAGCTCCAGTCTGTCTCTCTGTCTCTCTTTATATTATATTCAGGCTCTCCGCCTTAGCTCCCGCCCTAGGCTACACCCATAATCCCAGAAGTACTTCCACCCATAATCCCATCAGTACTAAAACCCGTAATCCCAGGGATCATGGATCAAGTCTCAAACTCTAGAAGTCCCCACCCAATGACTCCATGAGGCTTTGGGGGGACAACTGGACATAAACCATAACACCTGGCAAACACAGGTCCTGAGTTCAATCCCCAATACCACAAAATAATGACAATAATAAAAATAATAATAAATAAAAGTTAAATAATGTATACAAATGTAACTGATATTTTCCCAGTACTGATTGTTCTTTCTATAGAGGCTTCAAAAGGGTTAGTTGACATTCAGAAAACATTTGTTAAGAGATAGAAATTTGAGATCTGAACTTTTACCAAAATGAACAAAGGGCCTATACATTTTTGACTGTGTAGATGTTTGAGTAAGGGAATAATCATCTATTATATTAAAACAAAAAATACCATTTAAAACCTCATAAAAATCCACATTTCACAGACCTCAAGAGAATCCTATTTAATTAAGATGGCAACTATGTTTAGGACAGACTGAAAAATAGTTAAAATGAATTAATGTATATGTGTAAGTCTTAGGTCAAGCTTATAATGTTCAGTGTGTAGATAAAATTATTTCTTTTGAAATCCTGCCAACAAACCTAGAGACCTGACCTTTTGAAATTTAGGAGTTAGCATAAGATTCTGGAGATTGTGCAGGCAAGTTAATGGAGAAAAGATGGAGTATGATATTTAGGTGAAATACAGTGAATCACAGTGCCAATTTTTGTTTATGAGACCCAATTATGAATTTATGTTACAAATGTATTAATAATTGTGCATTCAAGTGGTAAATGTAGTCTACTGGTTTTATGACAGTAGACCTAAGGAATATGTAGAAGGGTGTGGTAAAATGATAGCACTAATTTTCATGATTCTAATTGAGGGATAGTTATTTAATTTATAGAAACAATTAGATACATAATTTCTATTTCTTTTATATAGGAAAAAAGCATATATTTTAATAATTCAGTTTATGTTGCACAAATGTGAACAACAGTTCCCATGCTTTTAATTAAGGAATGATACCAATAACTTATATAATATGATTTCCTTCGCTTCTTTCAAAAACTTGACAAAATTATGGTTTGTTTTCCATCAATTAGTGAAGAATTTTGAACATATAAGTAAAGCTGAGTGAAAGTCCATCTTAAAAGTTCAGAGTACCAGAAAAATTACCAACATTATAAAATGCCAAGATAAAATGACTGACATAACAGCAAAGATTTTCAGTGTTCTGATAGACTAATGTTGGTAATAATGCCTCTGTATTGAATCTAAACTCATAAATATCCTTTGAATGATTAAAGAATAATCAAATCATAATATTTGAAACTTATGCTTAGTCTATTAAAATGTATTATTCAGAAATGACCTTAGCCAAAAGATGGAAAAGAAAGATTCATGTCACTTTTCCTCTATGGAAATATTAATATATAATGATGTAGCCAAATCCTGTCAAAAGGCTATAACTATTACTCTGGAAAAGAGTCAAGGCTCAGCAGTAACAAAATATGTGCTTCATGAATAAAAACTAGAATTTGAATGATAAAAATATGTCTGGGAAATACGTTCATTATTGGCCTCACATGTACAACACTACATAGCCCACTTCTTTCCTTCAAATCAGAAGGAGCTAAATGTAATTTGTCTGGAAGTATTTAAGTAATGGACCTTTGCTTCACTTAAAGTAGTGTTCAGTCTGGCTAAAAAAAATTTGGTGTTCTTCAGGATGGGTGCTAAAATACTAAGACCCACAGAAGACTGAGTGAGAGATTGAAAGTGATCTTATTCAATTCGTCATTTAAGATACCAACACACACCCAATACTTTCCAAGAGAGAAGGAGAGAGGAAGCCAAGAATGCCATAATTAGAGCATTCAGCTTTATCAAGGCATTACTTAAGGCACTAAAATAACTTAGATATTAGGCTTGCAAGGAAACAGAAAACAATAAGTGCTGGAAATATGAATGTAGAAATAACTACTGACTAAGATAAGTCTATGGCAAAAAGAAATTGTTCGAGGCATAAAAAAGGCGATCTATGTACCCAAGGAAGAGCTAGAATTACACATGTATTCTGAGAAATTATGATGTTGCCTATCAATGATGTGTATGAAAGAGAATAAGTCAGAAAATCTGCTGATGGAAAAATATATGAAAAAACTGAACTTAATATGACCCTAATCACTGACCTTGAAGATCTAGGGCCAAAATATTGGCTATCACTTTAGTCCTTCTTTTTCTCCAGTTGTTGATCTGTAAACTTACATTCTTAAACATCCAGAAGAAAAGTTTAGTGATACTATAACTCTATGATGTAGGTACTTAGGTTTAACATTACTGTCTTTCTGATCAGGATATAAGAGAACCTGTGCTGTAACATCCTATATAACTCAGTGGTTTCCCAAATTTTCTTCTCAAGGAGATTATGGGGCTATATAGGAAAGGGATTGAAAATATACAGTGTACCTAAGGAGAGTAACCTAGAGAGAAAACATTCTCTTGGTCTTTCACAGAGAGCAAGTTAGTCAAGCAATCACTGTGACTCATCCAGATAGCTGACAGGGACAACAGTTCTACAAAGCACTGTACACGGTTTCAAAATAAATCCTGAAGGGATTTGATTTACTTTGAGAGATACAAAAGTTCCATGTTTTCTCAAGCAGGTCTTGCTTTAATTTACCCTTAACCACCCAGCAGAAAAGTCTAACTACAAGGCATAAAACATAAAGCTAGATTAGTATGCTGAGCTGTAAAAGTCTTAAATCAACAACATCCAGCATAGTCAGTGTTGCCAATAACCTACTGCAATTATGGAACATTGGATTATGTGTACAATTACTTTCTCTTAGTTCAATGGGAAGAAAATTTTTAGACCAGTAATGACTAGAAAAATTATCATGTCTACACCCTGTGCTCTATATAATTAATAGGAGGACAATAATAATTATTGTATCAAATACTGGAAGTGTACTACTGGTGTGTTTTGCAACTGTCACATTGTTTTTTTTTTTGCTGTTGTTGTTTTGTTTTGTTTTTGTCTTTTTGTGACAGGGTCTCGCTATGCAGTTCAGGCTGGCCCTGAGCTCACTTTTGTAGCCCAGGCTAGTCTCGAACTTGCACCGATCCTCCTACCTCAGTCTCCCGAGTTCTGGGATTACAGGCTTGCACCGCCACGCCCGGCTGTTATTTCTTATTAAATGCAATAAAAAAAGCAAAAAAAAAATATATAACCCTAACCAAAAGGAAAATTTGATCAGGAAAACAACAGAGAAGTTTCCTTATATAGAGTTCATTTGCAAAAATCAGGAGTTGTGGCTGGTTTTCAGCAGAGCAATTCTCAACAGCAATTACCAAATAAATTGAAACATCAAAGAAAGCAGAAGACATGACTTAGATAAATAAACAAAATGAATTTTTAGAAATCATCTCCAAAGAAGCACAGAAGTCAGATTTGTAAAGACAGTATAAGAAATTATCTCAAATGTGCTCTAAAATCTAAACAATAGTATTGACAAAAAACTAAGGGAAATTTGAGAAATTATATATGGAAAAATGACATTTCTAACAAAGAAAAATACATCAAGTCAAAGAAAAAAGCAGACACTTTGGAATTGAAAATCTTGAGCATTAAAGTATTTCAATTATAAAGATATTGGAAAGTAGCTGAGTCAGTATGATTGTGAAGGTTAAATTTAACTGTGTTATTATTTGGTCTAGGTGTTCCCTAGAAATTTAGTAGAGAATACTTCTAGGTGAGTGATCCTTTGATGGTGCCTCAGAAATTAGCCAGATCCCACCCATTAGAGGATCAAAGGTATATACATGTAAATCTTTCATTCAAAGAAAGAGTACAAGGAGCCCCTGCTCAAGAAAGCCTTTTAGGAAATTGGTTGTGATTCATTTTATTATTCTCAGCTATACAAGCACCAAGAGATTGCTAATACTATGATACATGTGGGCTTGTGTACTACTCAGACTAACAGCAGACCCTGATATTGTCTCCATGATCTTGAATTTATAAGCATATAGAGTTTAGGACTAATGGGTTCATGGATGCTTCTATGTATTTCAAAGTGAGGCCTGGAAGGCCAGGCAACATGCCCGTTAAAGATTCTGTGGGAATGAAGCCAAAGGTGTAGTAAAAACTACAGAAAATGAGACATGCCATGAATGAGGAACTTCAAATAAGGAAATTTGATGCAGCGAGTGGAGCTGGATGATATAAGAAGCCATGTGGCTTTACAAAGAAGACAACTCTGCCCTAGAGTGCAAGGTATATAGCTGCAGGATTTAATATGCACCCCGCTAGGTTTTGAATCTTTTTTGGTTCTATTCTTTTCCCATCTCTCTTTTTTAGATAAAGAATATGCATCCTATATTGTTATACTTTACGATAATGTAATTCGTTATTACTTTTTTAGATTTTTATAGGTAAAGACTTGCTGAATTTCAGGAAAGCCCTTGAGGTGGACTTCTGTGATATGGGAGAACTCTTGAGACTTTGGGGAAGGGATTAATCTGTTTCTTGATATTCTGTGGATAAGTGCTGGCTGGAGTTATGAACTGCTATTGTATTTATTTTGAGATTAAGTACAGTTTAAAGAAATGTGCTTTTGTGACAAACTGACAAGGAATGAGATGGTTAAGCTCAATTGTGTCAATTTAATTAGCATGGCTGCTCCTTAGAGGAATAGCAAAAGTACAATTTTGGGTGTCTGAGTGGTTTGCACAGCAAGATTTGGGAGCTATGTATGACTCTAGCTGTTTCCTTTTTGTGATATTTTCCTATTATATTTTCTGTCCACAAGGAATTAAAAAAAACTTTATTTGACCATGCACTATCTTCACAATATTTCTTGGCTAGAGACTGCTGATACTGTAGTGAGTCTCCAAAAAACATAAAATGTCTTCTCTTCAAGGGTGTGGACGTCAGGTATTCCACTAAATTAACACAGAAGTGGACTAATTCAGGGAATTCAATGATGAACATTTAAATTACTGAAACAAAGTTAAATAATGATGAAAATTTCACAATCTCAAAGACTTAGTGAACAACATGAAGCTAAACAACTTACCAATTATGAGAGTTCTGGAAGAAGCATGAGAATTGACAGAGAAGAATATTTTCAAGATAATGCCTAAAATATACTCAAATTTGAATAAACCATAGATACAAAAATGCAAGACATTATTTGAGATACAAATAGGCTATACTGAAAAAGCCTCACAATTAAATGTATAGTAATGAACTGCCTAAAGAAAAAGAAAACTAAATAGAACAAAAATCATGTGTCACTAACAAAGATTCCTCAACATCACTTCAGCGAATTTCTCAGCCCACATCTCAAGCAATTCTATTTCAAAAATGAGGGAAAATTCAAAATATCCACTAAACTTTGTCTAAAAGAAATGAAGCATTTTAGTTTGAAATTTAAGAATAATAAATAGTAACTTATACCTCCACCAAAGGCAAATATATGTAGAAATGTAAAATCATTATTCTTATATTCTATGTTTAACTACTTTCTGTCATATAAAGACAAGCATAAAACGATTATAAATCTATATTAGTGATTATGAAATGCTTAGAGATATAATTTCTAATGAAAATAATATAAACTATGAGCCGAGTAAGAGTAGTGGTTTTTTTTTGTTGTTGTTGTTTTGTTTTTGTTTTTGTTTTTGTTTTTGTTTTTGGTCTTTTTGAGACAGGGTCTCACTCTACAGTTCAGGCTGGCCTTGAGCTCACGTTTGTAGCCCAAGCTCGTCTCAGATTTGCACTGATGCTCTTGCCTCAGCCTCCGAAGTGCTGAGATTACAGGCATGCGCAACCACGCCCAGGAAGATTAGTTCTTCTGTGTGCAATTCAAATCAAATTCTTATGAATTCAAAGTAGACCATTGCATATTTAGGCTGCTATACAAAATTATCATAGTAACCAAATGATATATCAATAAAGTATATACAAATAGAAATGAGAAAAAATTAAAAGCATATCAGTCCAAAAGCATCAATTAAGCCTAATTGACTTAAGAAAATGATAGAGAAAAATTTCACTACTAGTAATGGAGCACGTTGAAAAATGTCCAAACCAATACAGTATAAATGACCACACTTGCAAAATTCATGTGCAGAATTAATGCAATTTTGTACAAAATTCTAACTGTATCTCAGAGTTACAAAAAAATAATATTAAAAATTTCTTGAACCCAGAAGACAACTATAATAGCAAAGACAGTTATGGGCAATCATAGCAAAGTCCATCACAATCCCTGACTTGAAATTATACTAAAAGCTACTATGATAAAAAGAAATACCACACTTCTGGCACAAAAAAATTAATCAGAATCACAAGGATGATAACACATTGGAAGATGCAGAACAACTCCAGACACACTTATGTACCTTATCTTTGACAAAGGTAACAAACATGCTCACCAGAAGAAAGCTACCCTATTTAGTACACAGTGTTGGAAAAATTGGATTTTTTATGTTGAATATTTTATTTTATTTTATTTTATTTATTTATTTTTTTTTGTCTTTTTGAGACAGGGTCTTGCTATGTAGTTGAGGCTGGCCTTGAGCTCACTTTTGTAGCCCAGGCTGGTCTCGAACTCGCACCAATCCTCCTGCCTCAGCCTCCCAAGTGCTGGGATTACAGGCGTGAGCTACCACGCCCGGCAATGTTGAATATTTTAGACTTTACTCCTCTTTCACCGTGCACTAAGCTAAAATTTCAATGGATCAAATGTTCAAATATTGCCGGGCGTGGTGGCGCACGCTTGTAATCCCAGCACTCGGGAGGCTGAAGCAGGAGGATTGCTGCGAGTTCGAGACCAGCCTGGGCTACAAAAGTGAGCTCAGGACCAGCCTCAACTGCATAGCGAGACCCTGTCTCAAAAAGAAAAAAAAAAGTTCAAATATTAAAACAGAAATACTAAACCTGTAATAATATAGAATGGATAGAACTCTTGGAGATATTGCTGTAGCAACTGTGATAAAAAAAATACTTAACTAGTATTTTTATCAAACATAAGACATATGTAAATCAAACAAGTGAATGTAAGTATGATGAAACACAAGATGCTTTTACACTTTTGTAATTTTTATTTTGAACTGAAAATTTAGTATTTTAATAAAATATGAAGAAGAGGCATGTGCCCTTGCTCAGATATTCCTGTTTGTATACCTATCTCTACCTTTTGTTTTTAAAACACTAAATTGGAATATTTTCTTTTCTTTGTTTCTTTCTGTCTTTCTTTCTTTCTTTCACATCATGATGAAACAATTTGAGGACAAGTTAATAGGACATTTACAATAATTAATACATTGCATATTGTTGTCTTTGTAGTAGTTATTCACAGTACAAGATGCAGATATGATATCTTGTCTAAACAATATTAGTACAAACCTTTGTTCTCAATGACCTAAGGTTAAGTAGCTGTATATCCTATCTTGTGTACACTTCTTATGTTCACAACAAAATAGTCTTTTATTTATACTTTTGCAAAGTTAGTGACCTATGACACAAGGTTGCCTAGCAACTAATAGCTTACCTTAAGTAGAGAGCATGTTTATCTCAGCACTGAGGTAGCTTGTTTACTTCAGGGTCTGAGGCATAGTCCCATCTATACACATATGTTCATTTTCCTCAGTGCACTGGATCCCAACATATCTGTCTTTTTTGTTTTGTTTTCTCAGAGATGGGCATTCCAATGCTGTTAGAGAAGCTGTATTTCGAGAAGGTTTTAAAGATCCTTTCCATACTTGAAGGCACTCCAAAGATCTGAGGTACTTGAATTCAGCAAAATAACTCAATATAGTCCAATAGTCCATAATAATAGTGGGTTATGAGCAATGTCAGAAGTTGTTGATTTGAGCCTTTTACAACATAACATATTAATATGGCATTACTTTTTACACCTCGTAGTTATCCTTTTCTGCTGGATGATTAAGATCAGTATAAAGCAAGACTTGTATAACTAAAATGTAACTTTCATATCTAACAAGGTCAGTAAACCCACCTCGGTATTAACCTTGAAACCATGTACAGTACTTTGTAGATTTGTTGTCAGTGTTAGCCATCTGGATGAGTCATGGCCATTGGTTAACTAACTTGCTCTCTGTGAAAGCCTGAGAGAATGCTTTTCTCTCTGGGTAACTCTCCTTAGCCCCAATATACATCATCAATCCCTTTCATCTGTGGTGCCATAATCTCCTTGATCAGAAAATTTAAGACACCACTGAGTTACAGAATATCACAGCACAGGTTCTCTGGTGTCCTGAGTCCTCACTGACCTTGACAGGGCTAAAGCCAAAATATTGGCTATCCATTTAGCCCATCTTTTTCTCTAATTTTTGGTCTGCAAACTTGAGTTGTAAAGCATTCAGAAAAGAAGCTTAATGACATTATCACCCTATAACAGAGGCAGTTAAAAACAAAAGCAAAGGCAGAAACAGCGTAACAAATAACAATCTATACGTTACAGTTCTTCAAAACAAGAATGGCTGATTAACAAAGATTTATTATCTATTTTTATCATCAGGTCTGTTTTCAGATTAACAGTTATAGTTATGCAAGATGGGTCATATAATTGAATATTACCATATGCTTTCAAGAAGTCTTAATAAATTCGAACATTTTCATATTCATTCATTTTCAGGTAATTAGATAAATGTAAAATGGCAATGTAACGGAAGAGTCTGTAGGTATTTAAAATGATGCTGTATATTTTATCATGGAAAGTTATGAAATTTTGAGAGGAACAAATTTACACTAAAATTATGTGTAAGCTATCACTCACTAACATGAAGTGTTTATATAAAGGGCAATAGTAAAGAACTGTATAAATATTTTCATTAACAGAGACAAAATTTAAGAGTATTACAAGAAGTAGAAATCAAAGAGTATTTAATTTGCTTATACTCTGTATCAACATTTGTAATTTAGTGGTATATAATGTAACATTGATTCTTCAAAATGAAATATAAGGTATATTTAAAAGCATTTCTTTTGACATTAAAGATAAGCCGTAACTTATTTCTTCTCCCAAGTTATTAAATACTTCCTAATAAAAATTTCAAAAGTGTGGAAGGATATTAAGGCAATTTTTGTGCTCTTTAATTTTTTTAGATCAGTAAAAAGCATTTTTCTTCTATTTTTATTATTAATAAATAATCATAAATATATACCAAGTATGTTTATTATAATTAATTTGTCATGTCAAGGGGTTTGTGTAAATTTACAATTTCAGTTTTACATACTGTTCTCTTATGTTCAGTTCTCATATATGGAAGGCAGACGGTTGTCAAGGAGACGAGATAAGAATAGTCATATTTGTAGGCTTTCCAGAAATAAAGATTTCTAATTAATTTTGCTTTTACTTTATGGATGTCACTTGAGGTAAATTATCAGCCTTGCTACTGGCAGGTTAGCTGATGAAAATTCAATCGACATTCTCTATTTTTTCTACATTCTCACAAGTTGTTTGATGTTATAATAAGCAGGAAGAAGTTTAAGTGTTGATCCAATTCTTATTAGTAAAAGGTGCTATGTACATCCTTAGGAGAATCTTTTCTATAAACAGGCAATTTTATTTTATTCTGAATTGTTTTAATCTCATACATTGAAGTATAATGAATAACTGGCATTGTACTTTATGAATACAAGTAGAGATACTAGAGACTTATAAGGATGATCATTTTAACAAATTATATGTGCCTTTATCATAGTGACTATAAAATAGAATGAGTGCTTTCTCATATAGAGGAAGTAATGTTAGTTTTAAACATATAGAAATATATTGCCGCGACAGTATACAAAAAGAAACACTAGAGGCCAGGCGTGGTGGTGCACACCCGTAATCCCAGCACTCGGGAGGCTGAAGCAGGAGGATCAGTGCGAGTTCGAGACCAGCCTGGGCTACAAAGGTGAGCTCAAGGCCAGCCTCAACTGCATAGTGAGACCCTGTCTCAAAAAAAAAAATAGAAATATATTCCCAGGTTTCGCTAGGCATCTAGGCACTTGCAGAAGTTCAAAATATGCAATTTACTTACAAATAACATTAAACATACCATGTAGGCTTTAAATGTCTTTTTAAATATTGTACTATTTTTTATGAAGTACTTGTAAGGAGTAGATTTTTTCTTACAATGTCTTGGAAAATCAAAGTTTATTTGTGCTTAGTATCACAGTTTTCAAAAATAAAAGTTGATTTATCATTATTGAATTGTTTTTCAAATTATAATGTCACAGTTTGTGTCCCTTGGAAGTATACTTAGACTTATTGACCAGTGCTCTCCGAATTTATAGGGAAAGAAAGTTGAACTGAGGGAGGATTTTATTGTCCTATAGTCACCCCAGAAGCCTCAGTTCATCTCAGAGAGCTTTGTAGCTGTAATGGCCTTAAAGGTTTGCCCATGTTTGTAACCCCTTCATCAGCTATTCATTGGGTATGTGACATCCCCAGGGAACTAATATAATTTGGCAAAATGACTGTAAGCTGACTACAGTTCCTAGAAAGGGAATAAGCTGTATGCCCTCATCTGCCAACAATCCTAGTAGTTCAAAGAATAAATGCTACTGGCACAAATGGACATTTCAGCACTATTCAGTACAAGTAGGAAGAAATGCATATAGTGCTATAAGGTATAAAGAAGAGAAAAAAATTGTCTTATTTGCCAGTGAGCCATATATATTCAATGTTAAACTTGAGGTTGGATTTTACATATACCCAGCCTATAACCTTTTAAGTAATTTGTACATTCTCATTTTCCCCTCTCATATACAATCCAATTAACTAACAATTCTTAACAGTTCTATACACTAGTTATTAAATAAATATTTTTTTCAAATTTTGCTTTCATTTCCATATGCCTACTTTAATTTTTTAGTCATATATTGCTTCCTGTATGACAATCATAGTTTTATTAAATCCTCAGTTAATGGACTGCTATTTTAATCCTTTTTGTCCTGGGGTTCCATCTATACCTATTTTCAAAAATTATGTCACAGATTTTTAATGATGTAACATGTCTATTTTAGAGTATTTTCTCATATATATTATTTCTGTGTCTAACATGCCATTGCCATCTACCGAGTACATGGAAAGAACACCCTCCATTTTTTATTTATTTATTTATTTGTTTGTTTGTTTGTTTGTTTGTTTGTTTATTTATTTGGTACAAGATCTTATTAGGCAGCTCGGTATCACAGTGATCCTGCTGTCTCAGACTCTTCAGCACTTGGATTACAGGCCTGGCCCACTGTGCTGTATTTCAGTGTCTGGCACAGCACACACACCCTGGATTCTGGGGCCAGCACAGCATGCAGTACTGGGGATCAAACTTGAGTCCTTCCATTTGCCAGGCATGCTCTTTGACCACCAAGATATTTCCCCAGAGCCACCCTTCACCTCTTGTCCCAAGCTTAACTTAGTGATTGATGTGCTCAAATCTACATTACGTTTTTCTGAATAACTATTTAGTTATAATGCTCCCAACTCCCACTTAAGTCTAGGTTCTCAAGTTTCTGCCAGATAGATGTGATGACCTAAATATACGGCTAACGTCCAAGTAAAAAAGAATGTATTACATCAAAACACAATGCCATTAATAAATTTCAAATTTTCTCATTCAGTTTGAACACACCGATCCCATTGCTCATGTTGCTTTCTTAAGTCATTTTAGGAATTCTCTTTTAGGAATGTCTTTAACTGTGCCAACTTTGTTACTTCAATACATGAATAAATACAAAAATTTTGTGGGTCACAAACATTTTCATTTTGAGGAAGAATCACTTTCATGCTACGCCATGTGAGGAAGAAAAGATGAATATTGGCACACTACAATAATGTTATCAGTTGGCTTTTTTCTGGGTCATTGTCAGGAGCAACAGTAGTTATATCTATTCATATCTTTTATCATATCCAAAAATGCATTGGAAAGTGGCAAGAATTATTTTTAGGCAAGTTAATAACAGTGTATCTTTTACAATTATAAATACTCTTGTATAAAATTCACTATTTTGATCATCCTTTGTGAAAAAGATGACATAATATTCAGAATAAAAAATGATATAATCTTATTTGCTGTGGCATGAGTTGAACAGAGCTCCTTGGCAGAAGTAAAATAAGCCAGATCACACCATGTCAAATATATATATATATATATATATATATATATATATATATATATATATATATATATACATGTAATTTTATCTAATGGAAGTCAAATGTCTAAATTTTTTTGATGTATCAAGTATTAAACTCAGCACCTTACACTTGCCAGGCAAGCGCTTATTATATTGAGCTATCTAACTCCTCAGCCCCCAAATGTGTAATGTTGATTTTCAGAGACAGGGATTATAGACTACAAGAAGGATGAGGAAAGTTTGATCAAAAAGAACTCAGCTAGAGTTAGAGTAACTTTCAATAATAATATTTCCAAAAGCTAAAAGAAAATAATTGTAAGTTTTTAAACTTAAGGAAATAATAAATGAGTTTACATGTATTTCTATACTGGTGGAAACATTCCACTATACAACCAGGTATGATGACATATGCATGGAATATTAGGACTCAGGAAACTGAGAAATGACGATGACTATAGGTTTGACATCAGCCTTTGCTACATAGTTAGTTCAAGGACAGCTTAAAATACATAATGAAACTCCATTTCAAAAAGAAAAAAAATATATTTTGTTACATTCATATGTATTCTGTGTTCTTACTCAGCAGTTAAACTAAATATAAAACCCAATCAATTGTAAAAGGAAAAATAAAATATTAGTATATCTGTATTCTTTCCATTTATTACGTGTACTTTTAAAATTTTATTACTTTTAATTAGAAATAAGAATAAGACAATTTCAAAACACATTAGTGGATCAGCCACAATGATTAATACAATGCACATTACTGTCTCCATAGTAGTTGTTCGCAGTACAAGATGCACACATGTTAACTTTTCTAAACATTGTTAGTACAAATGTTTTTTCTCATTAAACTAAGAGAAAGTAGTTGTATGCATAGTTCAACATTCTATAATAATGGGCTGTCAGCAGAACTGTCAAAATAGGAAGTTTTTGACTTGAATCTTTTACACCTCAGCATACTAATATGACTTTACTTTTTATGCCTCATGGTTAAGCTTTTCTGCTGAGTGGTTAAGGTCAATTTAAAGCAACATCAATATAACAAAACACATTATGTGTGATTTTTTTTATTTTTTATTACCTTTAATAAGAAATAACAGGGCAACAGTTTCACACATTAGTAGGACAGCCACAAGAATTAATCCAATGTGCATTGTTGTCTTCATAGTAGTTGTTCCAAGTACAAGATGCAGACATAATAACTTTTCTAAACACAATTGGTAAAAATAGTTCTGCTCTTTGAAAAAAAGAAAGTGATTGTATACATAGTCAAATACTGCATAATAGTAGCGGGCTATCAACAGAACTGTCAATGTCTTCTGGATGGTTAAGACCAAGTTCAGGCAAGACTATGTAACAAAACATGTAGCTTTCGTATCTGACAAGGTCAGTCAAATCCCCTCAGGATTAACCTTGAAATGATGTATAGCGTTTTGTAGAGCTTTTGTCAGTCATCTGAATCAATCATGGCCATTTCAGGGTCTTTTTTTATGTGAAAGCCTGAGAAAATATTTTCTTTTTACGTGCATCTCCTTAGGTACACTATACATTATTAATCTCATTCCTCTATGGCCTCATAATCTCCTTGAATACAGAATTTGACACACCACTGTATTTAGGATGTTAGAGTACATCTCTTATCTGCAGAGTCCTCACTGACCTTGAAAGGCTAGAGCCAAAATACTGGCTATCATTGTAGTTCTTTTTCTCTAACTTTGTGGTCTACAAACTTACGTGCTCACTTGAGAGGCTGAGGCAGGAGGATTGGAGAGATTTCAAGACCAGCCTGGGCTACAAGACTGAGCTCAAGGCCAGTCTGAGCTGCACATTGAGACCCTGCCTCAAAAAAGACAAAAAGAAAAAAAAAACTTAAGTGTTTAATCCACTAGAAGAGAAGCTTAGTGATACTATTACTCTGTAACATAGGTACTTGAGCTTAAGGTCACTGTTTTTTTCTAAATATTAAATGCCTTAAACAACATGAAACTCGTGTTTTCCATCAATCATTAATATTCTAATAAATCTCTACAGAATGTGATTTTAAAAAAAAATTGCTACAATTTTACACAGAAATTTAGACATCTAAGCATATACAAAATTATAGCAGTTCAATCCTATGATATTTTTCCTTCTCTCATACTATCTTTAATTACCCATTTTTGTTTTCAACTAAAACAAGCATTTACTTCAGAGAGAGTATAGCAAGAATTGAAATTGTATTAGAAGGAACACATATCTAAAAGTACAGAATCACAAGAAATCCTAGCTTGGTTTTAGTCTTTGTGTGTGTGTGTGTATGTGTG
>PVJA010022278.1:0-34211 GCA_004027025.1 Myocastor coypus
TGGTCTCGAACTCTCACCAATCCTCCTGCCTCAGCCTCCCGAGTGCTGGGATTACAGGCGTGCGCCACCACGCCCGGCTTGTAATGTCAGTTCTTGAGAGGCTGTAAATAGGCAGATCACTGTGGGTTCGATCTAGTAGGAAGACCCTGAACACCCTGTAGACCCTTCCCTACCAACTCAAAAATAAATAAATAAACAAACAAACAAACAGAAAATAAAAAAATAAAAATATTAAAATTAATTTTGTTCTTTTCAATGTAAAACCATAAAGGAATTGACCACATGACCCATTGCTATTAGGCTTACACACAACTGTTTCAATACTTATGTTTCAGACATAGTAGAAATGTCTGCTGTGATACATAAACATCTTTTGCCTGTGTTGCTATTCTATTTTATTTTTCATTCATTTTTGGAAGGTAGAGCTTCCTGTGCTTCCTAAACCTTTCCTTTGGAAAGAGTAACCACGTAACATGAGCCAATTAAGATCTTTAGTCTGGCTCTACCGTTCAAGCTATTAACTTAAATTCCATTTCCATGCCCCCTGAAAATTCTTTGAAACATGAGATCTATCTTCTGTGTCCTATGAAAAATGTAATGAAAATTTGAATAGATCAATTTATATAATAGCCAGGAGGTACATTCTTCAAGACTCATGTTCCAGGCAAAATGGAATTAATTATCAAGTCACCCAAAATATTTTAAATTACTATAAATGTCATTCAAGTCATTTCTCCATTTCAGTCGCAAGAAGATCACACAAGACTTTTCCAAATATATATATTTTTTTAATCAGACACGCTTATGATGAAGAAAGCCTGAGAAAACTCCTAGTACTAAAACCATGGTGATGCTCCCTGAAAAACAATTGTTTTGTTTTAAATGCTCCCCCAAGGTAATGACTTGCCAGTAGCATATCAGCTTCTCTCCTTGACACACTTATGGACGGTTCTCTTTTTTCAGACTTATTATATTTAATAAAGTCATTTATCATCTCCCTATACATATAACATTACAAAACAAAACATGGGCTAAGCCTAATTTTTTTGTTACTATTTAAAGGCAAACATTTGCAACTTAGTTTAGATGCTGATTCTATGTTATTTGTGTTAATCTTTCTCATGCCAGGCTAGCAATTGCCTTGACAATATATAGAAGGAAGTAGTAAATAAACATGACAAAAATGAAAGTTTTGATATTAAAAGTTATACATTTTGAAAATAGAAAAACAACATGTGTATTACACTACATGATGCTTGTGTGACTATAAATCTAAGTAATACAGACTACTGAATTATTCTTAAGGCACAATTTGTATTTCTGTACTATATGCATTTGCATACTATGCTTTTGATACTAGATAATAATACATACTGTCAGAGTCAATGTGATATCAATCCATGCAGCTGTCAAAGACAGGAGATACCACTGCATGGAAGGTTACTTATCAAAGCATGATCAAAGATTTCCCTTCTGTCTTACAAATAAAATTGGAATTATGGAATTCTTCTTTGGTTACGTTCTGCGGAATAATTATTTGAAAAGGTGATATTTAACTTTATGTACATCAAGAAACTTTATACACAGTATCTAGTAATGCACCTAATATTAAATTCTGCACTTTCAGGTTAATGTATTCCTGATTTGATACATTTAAAAGAATCATTTAAGAAAATACAAATATAAGTCTGTATTTTAAATGTTTTTCAACTAATCAAAAGCATTTAAAAATACCTATCTTTAGCTATGAAAACTACTTGAATGAGAAACAAATGACATTTCAGTGTTGTTCTTTTTCTGGGCTTCTCTTGTCATTTCTTAAAACTTTCCACCCACGAACTCATGCACTTTGGGTCCAGCAGATAATAGGAGCTGCTGGAAAAGCATGGTGGCCCTGAAGAAGCAAGGTGCTGTCATGCTACTTGAAACTCGGACGGATCAAAGTTCCAATCTGTCTTAGTAAATCTTTGATCTTTAAACAGACTCATTTAGGCTGTATTTTGCTGGAGCTAGGAGCTTGACAATTTTGATTAAATTGATGATATTTTCTAACAGTTTTTCTAAAACTTAGTAGATTCTCTTGTGCTTAGTTGAGTATCTGACAAAGTTGGCTAATATCATTGCTTATTTGTTTAATTGCCTATACATATTAAAAGGAAACTTTAGTCTCCATATCATGGCTGATTTCTTTTTCTTGTTTTTGTTTTTTTCTGAAGACAGATTTTATTTATAGTGAATATAAATACTTTATTGTAGTAAAATAAAATTTTACTCAACTTATGATGTTCTCTAATGAAATTACATATATATATATATATTTAAATATTTCACTTTCAAATAAATATAATTAAATAACTAATAAGCTTTCAAATTAATAAAATATTCCTAGGTTCCAATATTACACATGAGTGAAAATGAAAACTATTATTCACATGGTTATCTATAAAATATTTTTAATGATATTGTTCGTTTTCTCCTGTTGGTATTATCAGAAAAGATCAAAGGACCTGAGAAGCTAAAAATAATGCAACTCGCATTTATGATATGATAGAATGTTGACAGAGGTACCTAAAAATCCTTCTCTATCAGTCTGCAAAATGCGCTATTATACATCGCCAAGGACCATCATCTGCTTTCATCATACTGGCAGAAAATTGCACGGAAATGATTCAAGTTTGATCATTAGAAAAATGAAAGTTTTACTTTTAACAAGATCTTTTATGAAGTCACTTACAATGGCAAATTGATCTTCAAGGAGATAAACACAAATTCAAGCATTTTACACATTCCTCATATTCATCAAAAATGTAATCTTCCTTTTATTGACATGATTGTGACATTCATTCATTTGTTGGTTAAAGCCATAGCAAATGTTAATTTTTGTGTGTTTTTGTGTGTGTGTGTGTATGCATGCGTGTAGGTGTGTGTTTCAGATAGGATCATGCTGTGCAGGTCAGGCTGGCCTTGAACTCACTTTTGTAGCCCAGGCTGGTCTCAAACTTGCACCAGTTCCTCCTGCCTCAGTCTCCCATGTGCTGGGATTACAGATATGCACCACCATGCCTGGCTGCAAATGTTAATTCTTGAAATATTACAAATCACTGGTTCACCAAAAAAGGAAAAAATAACCTCTTTGCTTATAGTTTCATCATCCAGAGAAAAATGATATCCCTACTGGAGTGCTTACTTTAATAGCTTTCAACTTTCTTGTCTTATCTTTCACATATATAATTTCAATTCCTTTTTTAAAAACATTATATTATTCTGTGAAATAAAATTTCTACATAAACTACAAATAAATGTGTTCCTTCTATTGAACAGTATTTTACAACAAAACTTAATTACAAGGTTATTATACATGTTGTAATACAGATTTATCTAGCCATTCAAATGGATGTCTGAGAGCTGATTTTAGAGGAATAAAAGCCACAGCATATTATGAGGAAATAATAAAAAGTGAAGGATTAAAGTATTCTAAGTAGTTTCATTTTCTAAATATTTTAAACTTATTTTTGCTGTTGCATTAGCATACACTACAGAAACATTTTAAAATATTTTAAAAATTAGAAAACTTCCCGAGGGGCACCCACTCAGGACTTCCCTCCTGTTCCTCTCTTGGACAGGAACTTTCTTTCTCTCAATTTATATGTTCTGCTCATTAAAAAATGAAATTAGAAAATGTTACTTTTCATTTCAAGTATGTAATCCTCTAATTCTATTTAAATTTAGATTTATAGCAGGTAGAGAAGAAACACTGAGAGACAACATAAAAATAGAAATGTGCTGCAGATTATTTTAGTTTATTTCTTTCATGCATTGAGATATTTAAAGTAGTCCTCAAGCATGTATGTTGCATTTGCCTTGGGACTGATGCATGTCTGTTGTACAACTCAATATGATAATGAAAAGGACAAACTGTCTTTATAGATAACACAATTACCCACTTCTTCAGGATCAATTACAGCAGCAAAGATGTTAAATTTATCGGATGTTCACGTTCCTTGGGTACAGAGTTGTGGGCAGCATAATGTCACCGTAGAGAAAGACTCAATTTACCACATGTCCTAATTCTCATGTAATCGCCATTGATCACCAAGTCACATGTTCTGTGTTAGATGATTAACAAGTGAGACTACACTCTTTTATTATCAGTCACCCACTGGTCACGTACAGTCCAGTGGGAAAGGTCATGCTTACATATTGATAAACTATGTAAAAGCATTCATTTTGTTAGTAGCAAAGTAAAAGATTCTTTCACAATTTGTCTAGAGACTTGTTGTGTTGACTAAGAATACATTAATCCTAATAGTTCTGCTTATTTTTATTTTTGAGAAAATAGGTTTGACTTTTCATAAGCTATTTTTAGTTCATGTTTAAAAGATATCAGGTACCTTCTTAGAAAAATATTTCAGGTCACAGGAAGAACAGATTGAAATGACTCACCTCCAACCAAGGAGTATTCCACTGACTCGAATACATGCTGCTAATATGAAGCTAAGACTATTGAATGATGAAATATATGATGTCCTCTGCAGCCTGTGTTTCCATGAAAAAGTGACGAGCAGCAGGCAGTACTTTTGCAAAGACTTAAAAATGACATCCAGAAAATGTCAACGTCCTCTGTGCCCTTCCATAGATTTTCGTCTCTAGTTTCCATCAGTAGCATATGTGAGTTGAGGAAGATGCACCAGCTGTATTGAAGGAGAGGTCATTGGCAGCATTATGGACAAGTGGTCAGGGAAATTTTCTGGCCATGCTGGTCTTTTTTGTGTGTGTTCAGCTGAGAATTTCACAGCCCTCTGTTGTTATCAAGAGAAAGAATGCAAAGAGAAATACATAAGCCTCACAGGCTTCACTGAGTCACCCTGTGAAGGTAACACCAGCTAGAAAAATGGAATCCTTGATTTAACCTCTCTTCTGTAGCATTAAAAAGAGTCAGTGTTGAGTTTTTAAAAGAAAAGAAGAAAAAGGAATCTAGCCGGCTCTTCAGCTAGCATCTAACAGGGTGGGAAGACCTTTGTGGAGTCACCAAATCCCAGAGCTATCCGGGGCTTTATAGGTAATGAAACTCAATTTAGTGAGTTCAGCCAAGGATGGTTTTCTGTCTCTATTCTTGGGCTAAGTGTGGCTTTTCAGGTGCAGATTCCTGCACTGTCATTTCCTTTGTCCTAACTCCCACAACTTGAACCTAAATTATTGCAAAACCAGTATAACAGTCATGGCTCTCTTTGCTTCATAGTTGTTCTCTTTTTTTGTCAGTGGTTGATTTAACCATGCTATCAAATCTGACTTGCAAATCTTGTCATGACATTTGAATGCTTAAATATTTGCCTCAATTTTCTTTTGGAAAAAATCTCTGTTGTTAAAGTTTTCAGAGTCCCCAGATCTCGTGTCTTCTCCCTTATCTCTCAGTACTTCCTGCCTTACCCTATTTGATCTGGATATACAAGAGTCTTTTACATTCTCTTGTCACAATTCGTCCTCCTTACAAGTCTTTCCAGGTATATCCTCTTTACCTTGCGCTCTTCTAGATGTTTATCTGTTTCTAAACTTTTGCTTTTTCTCAACTGTTAACTTTCTGTGAGAACACAGCATTCATGCTTCTCTACATGGTTCTCCTTGCACCTCCCCTGTGCCCCCTACCCCAAGGCAGCTTCCCACTTCACTATAATTCTGTTTGCAAATTTACCCGTAAAGTGCAGGCTCTTGAAGAGTCTGCATCTGTACCACATCGCTCTGGCCTGGAATAGGATGTGCTATCAAATGTGCATCTGGTAGAATCTGTTGCAAACGTAAAGGCCTCAATGAACAGCATGAGGTTGATAACTCAACATGAATCAAGAAATCTTGAGTAGTTTTATTTGTTAATATTATATGGCAAAACATAGCTCAAATTATTTATTATTGTGATCTGTCTATCTATCTATCCATATACATATGTACATATATAATCAAACTACATGTTTCATAAATAATCAAAATTAAAAATTACAATGAAATAAATATAGCATTTTGTCAAAATAAGTATGATATGCAGATTATATTCAATATACGTTTGTTGCTACATTATTTCTTAATATTTATTTATTTGTTTGTTTATTTATTTGTTACAGAGTCTTGCTATGCAATTGAGACTCATAGCGATCCTCCTGTTTTAGCCTCTCTCAGCACTGGGATTCCAGGCATGCACCACCACACCGAGGTTGAAGGCCAGTCCAGAGGTTCCAAGGCCAGCACAGCATGTGGTAGCAGGAATCAAACTTGGTTCCTTGAGCTTGCCAGGTAGGCACTTGCACTCCCAAGCTATCTCCCCAGCTGTATTTTTGTTTGTTTGTTTGTTTGTTTGTTTGTTTGTTTATTTATTTTTATAATGGCAATCAAACTCAGGGTCTTGCACTTGGCCAGGCAGGTGCTTATGGTACTGAGTTTCCTCTCCAGCCCAGATTACATTAATTGTTTTTAATCAAACCAATATAGAAAAATAATATATAATGAATAGATAATATACTAAAGACATACAACAGTTTGTCTATTAGTGTGTATCTGAGTTAGTTTTTAATTTTAGTACATTAAACATAATAGTTAATATTTATTGCTTCCCTAAATATTATTTTGAAGATACTTAAGGTTTTTTAGAAGATGAAGTATTGAGCTTTAACTCCAATTTCTGTACAGTGTTATGATACGAATTATACTTTTAGTCAAGAAATAATTAGCTGTCTTAATTTGTGCTTATAGTAGAAAGGCCAAAACTAAGTCAATCCTCGAGTATATCATTCAGTGTTTAATCCAGTATATGGATTACTTCATATTTCACTGTATTTCTCTGTACAACTTTAATCCATCCTTTTAATCTCCTAATGTTTCTATTTATACCATGAAGCTTTAAAAAACACAAATATAGGGCCCGCCGGGATGGCTCAGTGGTCTAAAGCACCTGCTTGGGAAAGCTTGGGCGGCTTCAGGGACAGCGGTTCGATCCCCAGCACCACATGCTGCCCCCATCCTGCCCTCGGGACGGGCTGAGCCGGCCATAAAAATGAGTGAATAAACAAACAAAGGTTCTGAAACAAGAAAAAAAAATAATCTTAAAAAAACCCACAAATATATAGAAAAGTATTATTTGATTAAAACACATGATGCTTAAGCCTTTATTCATTTTTATATAGAAATACACAAACATGAATATATTACACAATCTCACAGGTATTTTAAACACTTTGGTTCACTTCTGATGTTGCATGTGAATTCATTCAAAAGATATACATTAACGATTTATAGTTGGATTTATATTAACATATGTTTCAGATCTATAGGCTAAAGTGAATAGCTGCTTAAGCACTACAAGAGAATTCAATATTCTTCTAATGGTAAGACTGTTGCTTTTTAGTGTGGATTACAACTTTTGTTGTCTAATAATGCCAATGCATGTTTTCCATTCCTTGAAGAAGAACCTGAAAGGTATTCAAGAATCACACTTTATTAAATCAATTAGTTTGTATATACATCTTTCACAAATCCAACATGTATATATTGAACCGGTTCCTCTTAAGAAATCATGGATTAAATTTTCATCTTAATTTTGATGTATTACCAGCCTTATGCTGAGGAAGATTTGCACATGAGTTATGCTTGTGAAGATATTCTAATGCAGTCTGAGTTCACGATAGCAATCACCACCTTACGCCTGTCGAACTAAACTGCTCTGACAAACAGCAAATACTTCAATATAAAGGTAAATCATGTGCCTTTAATCAATGCTCCCGAAAGGTGCCATCCCACTAAACACTGAATTTTGTTTTCATTAAGACTCAAAATGAGAAACATCATGGCATTGTCTTTAAATTCTATGATCAGATAAATGTTTGCATTTAATTTTAGTTTGGGGCACAGTAGATGGATTGTATTGAATTTATAAAATGCTTTGTGTGCCTTTGCTGCCCCCTTAAGACAAGGAAACAAATAAAAAGCTAGGAAGGACCCAGTTTCCTGAATCAGCTTCCATGGAAACCTGCTTCTCTGAGGCCTAGACATGTGTACAAGAACACATGCTCGTGCAGAGAGCACGTCAGATAAGAAAATAATTGATTTAATATTATTGGATAATTAAATCAGTATTTTGGTTAATTCTGCTCCACAGAAAATGAAAATATTAGTTCTGTTTAATGACCTGAGAAAACCATGTTGTTCTAAAGACAATTGACATACCAGTGTATTTTAACTTTATAAAGACTAAAATTGAGTAAGTTTTATCTTGAGGAACATCATTGAAGAAAAAAATGACCTTTTTACATTTTTAGCTTGATTTTAAAAACTGAGTTAAATTCTTAAATATAATTTATAAACCATACCCATTCAAGTAAAAACATATGTTTATAGTTATTTTACAGGCATTTTTTGAAGAGGAGAAATAACATTGAAGTTGATGAATGAAACAAGACATTCTAGAGGAAGGAAAGAATTTATGTTGATTGTTATCATTTTTGAAAGATGACAATGTGATGTTTGTTATGATATATTAATATAACATATTAGAGTAATTAGGAAAAGGACTTTCTAGGTAGAGTGTACTAGATTTTAATGAAAATGAGAGTATGGTTTTGTTTTAAAGAAGACATCTATACATGAATACTGATCAAAGTATTATAGTGTTGACTTAATATAAACTATCCTTGTCTGAATTGGATCCATTATGATTTTGAAGAGATCTATAATACTTATAAGATATACTGAAATATTTCACATTCTGTGGTGCACTGTGAAATAATTTGTCTTATGTTCATGTAGACTCCTGAATTTCTGTTATTATTGATAAAAATCATAATGTTTGGTTTCTAACAATATATAACTTTTAACCTTAGAATTTCTTTTAAAGAACAGTACATATTTCTATATTCATTTGCATATATAAAGTAAATATTAGCACGCTTAAAAGTATTTACTGAAAATATATAGCTCATTAAGTTACAGAGTGTTTCATAAATATATGCTGTATTATTTACATGTTCCATTGTCAATGATCATAGTTTTAGAGAAATTCAACTTATGTCTGTCAGAAATACTTCATTTGTTATTTCCATTTTATAAAGTAATTATGTAATAAATAAAAAGAATAGTAGTGATTTATGCTTTTTGCTTAAGCAGAAATGTCTTTAGAATAAGTTGTTTTACTGTGTGTGTGTGTGCACGTGTGAAGTAAGGAGTTTGATGCTTACTGAATCGGTCTGGATAGAGTAGTGTGGAAAACCTTGCAGAGAAATACATCAGTGCGAAGGAGAGCTCTCCTTTTTATCCGAAGGATTGGCTCTGAAAGGCGCTGTGAGGTTATGGCAAGTCCGATTCACACTGAAGATAGGAGGTGATGGTGGAAATAAAACCAACCTGAAATTGTTCTTGTCCTTGGTTTTTTGACTGTAAGTTTCAGTCCCTGTGATGAAACCACTATCTTCTTGTTCTGTCGTTGCCTCACTCTTATCACATTGAGAGAATAGCTGTCAGAGCTGGGCATGCCCAATAGCCACAGGCAGGCTTTGACCGCAAGCAAAAAGCTGTTCAGTTCCCTTTTACATCTGCATCAGCTGCTAGCGAGTAATCAGATGGATCAGTGGGAAGCCTCTCCTCGCTGTGCACGGACTGACGAGCTCACACACGACGATTCCTGCGGGGCCTTCCCAGCGCACTCTGGGCAGCCAGTGAGCTTTTTAGTTCCTCCACTAAGCTGCTGTCCCTTCAAATGGTCTGTCATTTCTTTGAATGGATGTTTTGCTTAATACACTGAAACCTTTAATGATTCAGTTGTAAAACAGATGAGATATTTGGTGCGAAAACACCCTTATGTTGGTCCACAATTATCCATGTGGTAATTGTAATATTTATTCAGTATTCTTTAACATGAGGAACATTTCAAAATGTATTTTCTCATTATACTAATCCCTTTCTAATGATAACAAAAGTTGATGTTTTAGCATTATGAAGAATAAAGAGAATATAAGTTTCTTTTTATTTTAAAGGAAATAAATATAATATTGGAAAGAAACAGTACAGAATTTCAAAAGACAAGGTGATAGAAATTCACCAATGGCCGTTATACTGCATAGTGTTGTCTCCAAAGTAGTTGTTCAGATTTCCAGATACTAGCATGCAAAATTGGTAAAAAATAAATCAGCATTAAGTATTACTTTCAATAAACTGATACAAATTACTAATACAATTATATTAACAAATATATATATATACAATACATATTATCTATATAATATACTTCTATTTTATTTGTTAAGATAATTGTATTGTATATTAGTATATATAATTGTGTATATATCTATATATAGATATAAATATATATAGATGTATATAGATGTATATTGCCTTTCTCACTTTCTTATTTCCTTTCCTTCATCCCATCATTCTTTCCTTTTGTCCACTTCTTTCCCTTTCATGACATCTGCTGTACCTTTAAGACCTTATTTGCTCTCTTAGGTTCTTACACCAAGGAGCCAGTATGATCTTTACACATGCAGCTTTTATTTATTTCATTCATGAGTACAATGTCAAGTTGCACTCATTTACTTATGAAAGTCTTGAGTTTATCTTTCTTTATAACTGAGAAATACTGCGTTGTGGGAAAAATGCTACATCTTTTTGATCCATTCCTCAGCTGATGAGCATTTGGGATGTTTCCAAGACTGAGCTAGGACACATTGTGCTGCCATAAATGTGGGGGAACATATACCACTGCAGTATGATGTTTTCGATTCTTCTGGAAAAATACATAGAAGGGGAATACCTGGGTTGAATGGGACTTCTAAAATATATTGCACAACCAACCTGAATTAATATTCTTATTTGTTTTTGGCAGAAACAACAGTTCTTGGTATTAACCACCTTATTGACCAGATTATGAAATGTGGTAAACTGCTACACCTCGTGGCTCCTTATCTGTAATCTCAGTAATCTTCAGATTGGAGCAGAAGGAGCTCAGGTTCAGCACCACCTTGCCCAATTTAGTGATTGAGAAATATACTGTACTAAAATGAATAATTTAAAAATACTGTTCATACTGTAGCTTAAAGGGTACAAATCCATTGTAATGAAAAACAAAGACAAACAAAAACAGGACAAAAAATAAAACAAAGAAACAAAAACAATGATATGCAGTGACCCCATACCTGTTAGTGTAATTTAATAATATATGATTTTTTCTTTTTTGATTTTTTTCAAGTACATATGACTTTGTTTTCTTTCATAGCACACACACATCATGGCTGTTTTGGTCTGTTTTCTCACTGCTTAGTCAAAATAGCCATCATCCAAAAGTAATGGAAGAAAGGTTTGTTCATCTCACAGCTTGTAGAGGTTTTAATCAAAGCTTGACTGACTCCAAGGCAGGGTGCCACGTGGTATTTAGGCATCCCTAACTGTTTCAGAAGAGAAACAGCATATGGCAGACAGAAAGGAGCAAAAAAAGGTAAAATACAAGTCAAAACGTGTGGCTAAGGAGATAGGTAGGCAGTCTAAGCAACTGCCTCCAAGTGCAAGAACCTGGGTTTGATTCCCAGTGCTGCATGTTGTGCAGGCTACTGAAATCCGGTATGATGGAACACGCCTGTAATCCCAGCAATGGGGAAGCTGATACAGGAGCATCACTACAATTCTAAGCTGCATAATTAGACCCTATACCAAAGAAATGAATAAAGGAAGAGGAGGAAGAGGAGGCAGAGCAGGAGGAGGAGAAAAGAGAGAGGGGTCCAGGCTGTTGGGATTAGGGTGGTGCCCAACCAATCAGTGGAATAATTTTGTAATCCACACACCCTGAATTCTAGCATCTTTAATCTCATCATTGCAACATGAGCGGATCACACCTTAGATTCAGTTTTTTTCTGGAAAAGTCTGCCTATTAATGCATAAGGTTTGGAGAGGAGGGACATCAAGACACAAGACATAATGATACCTTTATTGTTAACTGTACCTTTTCCTCGTCAGTACCAAGCCCTTTGGAATAATCTTAGCCACATTATTGCTGAAACAATGAAAATTATAGAAAGACTGTATGATGCAAAGGTCTTCTTCAGGGTTGGCAAATAATCTGCCCATACACACTTCGACATTCTAAGAAGTCACTTGGACAAAAATGCTATGATTGGAATCGAAAGTTATCTTCATAGGGGTGAGTGTCTCTTCAGTTACATAATCACATAGCCAGGTTTGACATAAACAGAAAAGCATATTGGCTCAGAGAGAGAAGCAACATTCAACAGCAACAGCACAATACGTCATAAACACGTCAGTGTCAAGATAGCCTAAAGAGAACACTGAGGCAGTGTGCATATCAGATAGTGCTCTACACATGACACAGGCTTAGACTTTGTGTGAAAATCACAGGGATGACTATCAATTCTTGTTACAATTTCAAATCTAACTCAGCAATATTAAAAGGAATAAATTAATATGGGTTGTATTTTTGTACCTAGGAGCAAACTCCTATCATGGAAGCTCCACAAAACAAATATATTCAATTTGTAATCTATGTAGTTTTATATATATATATATATATATATATATATATATATATATATATATATATATGGAGAGAGAGAGAGAGAAATAGATAGATATGTAGATATATAGATAGTTTTTCTTCTTTGCTGTTTTTATTGAATACTGAAGTCTCTTGGGACTTTTGCACGTCTAGGAAGGAAAACAACTTTGTGGATTTCATTGGTAGAAAAGGAAAAGTGAGTGGGGAAGCTCGACATCTTGCTTGTTAATGACAAAGACAATGAATCAAAGAGATCAAGAGAAGGGGACAGAGTTTGTGCCTCTTGTTCCTTCTACTTTATTTCAGGAACCCCTATTTCCAGTGTTAAACAATGAAAATGTGGGTTTCACTTTACTAATATAAGTCATATTCTCAGTTAGACAAAGGACTCCATAAAAGTGAGGGGTGTATATAATTTTAAGAAGTGTACTCTTGAGTTGTTTGCATTTTTAGAATAATGATTAAAGGAAGTTAATAAAATATGCCTTTTCTGGTTTTTAGTAATGGTTAGAATATATAGGATTCTCATGAGGTCGTTAACATCTATGTATATAAAACAATAAAAAGGTACAGGATAGCAAAATTTAATGGGCTAAAGTAAAAGCAAATTAGAAAGCCCATTTTTGTTACCTAGATGTTTTTCTTTTTTGTTACATGATTATAAGTATACTGGGACTTTAGTCACTTGAAAGTTGAAGGTTCTGAGAAATTCTGACAATTATTTTAAGTGTTAGGGCTCAGAGGGCTCCTGAGAACAGGGCTTGTTCTACTCTTGACGTCCTTCAGGTTTTAATCCCCTTCTTTTGCAGTAGCTGAGCAGGATGGAACTCATAACAATAAAACCTGGGAAGGTCTGCATATTGCTCACACTGAGGAGTATAATTGAGCTTGCATTTTCACACTGTTCTAATTATTCCTGTTCATTTTTCTTGCTGCTTAGAAAACACAGATATCTGAGTCAAGGCTACTTTGCAGAAAGATGGTTACTTGTCAGGCTTTCATCTCATGATAAACAACTGAGTACATCTTGGTAGCTGGCATTTGGAAGGATGATCATATAGCATTCACAATAAAGTGACCTAGATTTATGCCAATGCTTAATATGAGTGTGCACTGATAAGTCTGCCAATGACAGAAAATGCGAGTTGAATCAAATAAAACTAAAGACATTAATAAAATTTTAAACACTAAACAAAAATGTTAAGATAATTTAATGTGCATACTCTTTTACTTATTTACATACAATGCTGTAATATTATAAAGATATACAGGGTGAGGGGATAGCTTGGCTGTCTAAGCGCCTACCTGGTAAGCAAGTGCAAAGACCTGGGTTTGATCCCCAGTATCACATGCTGTGTTGGCCCTGAAACACCAGGTATGCCCTGCCTACCCTGAAATCTGGCTTGGAGGTGCATGCCTGTAATACCAGTGCCGGGAAGACTGAGACAGGAGGATCACTAGGAGACTGAACTGCATGGCAAATAAACCCTAAATCAAAGAAATAAATATATAAATTTTAAAAGGATACATATAGATACGTAACAATATAGATATAGACATATAGATACACATCAAGAAAATGTGTTATAATTCAATTCTGATATTAAAGATAAATGCATGCATCATATTTATTAGCCTAAAATGCTAATTGATAATGCCCTGGAAAATATTGTAAAATTTGTCGTGTGACAAAACTGTGATAAGGGTCAGCAGTCTAAAGTGCCTGCTTAGGCAGGCTTAGACATCTGCAGGGACCGCAGTTAAATTATTGGCACTATATGCTGTACGAGGCCCCCCCAGCTGAGTCATATATATATATATATATATATATATATATATATATATATATATTAAGAAAATATTGCTGAAGTATATTTCAGAGCCTTTCAGTCAGTAGCTAAAATTTCTAAGAAAAAGTATGACCTATGTAATAATTTTCAAAATTCATTGGAATTTTTTTTTCAAATATGTTTTATCCTGACAAACAACCTTTGGTAAGCACTGTTCTGGGAGAGCCTCATGAAAGCCACCTGTACTCGGTACCCAAACAGCGACTTGGCACTGCACAGCTTCCCACCTGCAGGCACACTAGACGCACAAGGGAGCCTGAGGGCCACAGTGCAAGCTTCCCCCTTGGGCCACAGATGGTGTGGCTGGAGTAGTACTAGGGGGTTTCTCAACGTGAACCACCAAGGCAGAGCTAGATGTCCAACGCTATTATAAGAGACACAAGTCTTTCATTCTTGTTTCTTTATGATCAGCTTACTTACTTCTCCAAAGGAAGATGGAAGCCTCCAGGATGCAGCCTAATGTTGACTGGACTCTTCAGTGCTTCCCTAATAGAGATAACAAAACTGTACCCTGAATGGACATTAGTTCCTAATGTTCTTAATAGTGATGCTGCACTTTTCTTTGGTATATTTTACTTATGTGTAGGGATTTATCAATACGTTTACTGGGTTAGAAACATTTGAATAAGATTGGTTTTAAATTTCTCTGGGTTCATACAATTTTTAATACATGTTTTCAGTGCATATTTACATTCCTTGTGTGGAACTGGTACATATACATAATAGATTATAATTCTGTTTCATTCTCTTTCCATTTTCCACGTTCTTTATCTGCCCTTCTCTTGATCTCATTTGCATCTTTCTACTTCCTATTAACTATTTTGGAGGGCGGAGGAGTGACAAATTGACCTTGTTCTTGCCATGCAGACACTGTGCCACTGTGCTATATCCCCAGTTCTCCTACTAACTTTTATTTTGCACTTTATGCATAATTTTCCCTTCTCATCTGAGAGAAATCATGTCATATTCTTTTAAACTTCTGTGTCTGGTTTATTTCTCTTAACACTATGTTCTCCAGTTACATCCACTTTTGCTGCAAACGAATCAAGCTTATGGAAGAATACTACACTATATTGTGACTTGAGCTGCTATAAACATGGGTATTAAAGTATCAAAATAATATGATGTCCTTAAATATTTTAAGAAGATATCTAGAAGGGAAATAGCTATGTCAGATGGAATCTGGTCTGGAGATTTTGAGGAATCTCCATACTGCTTTCCATAGTGGTTGTTCTAGTTCATGTTTCTAACAACAGTGTAAAGGAATTACTTTTTCCTATAGCCTCTACATTTCTTTGTTATTAGGGCCACACTTTCTCAGTTATTATGGACTCTCAGTGTTGTTTTTATTTTCATTTCTTTAATTACCAATAATGTTGAGTACTTCTCCATGAATTTATTGACAATTTATGTTTCTCATATGAAATCTTATTCCTATAACTTATCAAGTATAGTGAACCTACTGGTTCACTACTTACTGTTTTTTAAACTCTATTTTCTTGCCTATGAAATGAGCCTGATCATTCCCAATACAAAAAAAAAAAAAAAAGAAGTTATGTAATCCACTAGCCCCATTAGTGCTGCATAAATCTTGAGAAAGAGAACACCCTTATATATAAAGCTATGTGCTTGAAGCTTTGGCTTCAAGTGTGCCTTGCTTCATGTCTCAAACAAACAGAGATGTTTCTATTGCACAAATATTGTTAAGTCTCTGTGATCCACATCCTGGTTTGTGCGTTAAGTGCTCATTCTATTGTACTTCTCCTGTTCTTAGCATCAAGATTTCATTCTCGCAACCTGTATATAGGTAAGTATAATATCTAGGACATAACAGACACACGCCTTAAAAATCTATCTTTTGGAACTGAATGAGCTCCTGTTGCTATTAGTAAGGAATTACTAATTACCTTAGGCCTAGGAACATTTCTGAGATTAAAACAGTACTCAACTATATAGTTAAGAGCACTAAAGAATGAGCTTCCCTAATGAAAAGGCCAACATGCATAGGAGAAGCAAAACCCTGCCCATGTTAGTCTCTTTCATGATACATCTCCTTGGGGATTATCAAGATTACATTCTAGCCAATCTACAAAAAGATGATCAAGAGCTGGCTAATGATCTATGACTGCTACAGGGTTTGTCCAGTAGACAATTACATTTGTAAAGATACAGGTACTTCAAAGAGTTGCTTTTCCTTGTGGTACAGTGTTCTGTCACATATTGCAGAGGCTCCATTCCAGACATTCCCCCATAAGTGACAATCAATAAAGTGGCAACATTATATTTATTTTAGCATTTATATGTACAAAAGCTTTATAAACCCTTCCCACATTCTTCTAAAATTTTTCCACTCTTTTTAAAACACTTCCAATGTTTTCATCCATTTTGTAAACTCTCCAACCTACATAATTTTAACAACAAATGCATAATGTATGATACAGTATGTATTCGTCTGACAAGTACATACTATAAAATGTGTATTAATTTGATTATTATTTTAATGTCAGAATTAACACTTTAATACAATTTATATACTTTAAGATTTTTAGGCAAAAATTATTAAAGCTATAAATACTAATCATATGGATATTATCAAGTACTGTAGACTACTGCTAAATACTACTATAAAGAGAAAACTCCATGATAAATAATTTACATCAGTATCTTTTGAAATCCCATGAAGCAGTGATTCCTAAAAAAAAACTAGAAAATAGTGAAGTGTTACTGTATGTGAGATTTTGAAAACGTATATAACTTCGGTTCTGCTTCACATTTTAACTACCTTAAATTTATAAATTGCATAATAATGTAACAGCCACAAAAAGTAGTATTACATGGTATCTAACAAGTTGTATTTTAATATTTATTTGCTGTGTAAATAGGTTGCAGAGTCTAATGGTTAGCATGAAGTTTCTCCATAATGCACAGATATGTTAACTAATGTCCGGCTTTTAAAACATCACGAATATTGTTGTGAAATTTTGTGCTATTATTTTAAGTATGTTTAAAATAAAAAATTGAAAATTACAATGTCAGTAGATATCACATTACGCAGTAGGTATCAGATTTATGTTTGTTAGGCTGATAAACAGAATGTATACTGAAGAGACTCTATGAGAGAAAAATTCCAACGTAAAAATTTTTGAGTGACAATTTTTTTCTATTGTTATAAATAATATTTTATAAAGGTCTTTTCAGTTTTCAAAATATCTCCTCTATTAAAAGAGTTAATCAAAATGAACATGTAATTTAACAAAAATTGAAGAATAATGTCACAAGCCTGAAAGAGGAAGCAAGAAGAAGTTTTACTGGAACAGGGAGAAAGACAAAAAAGACTCCTGTTTCCCCATCCAAAAAAAGTGGAGTTTTCCACTGGGCCCTCAGTCCAGGCTCTTTTATGGAGAAGCAGAGCATGGAAACCACTCAGCTGCCGCTGAGCACCCAGGTGGCTTTGTGCATTTAAAGTGACCATTTGAAACTTAGGCTTTCTATCCAGGAAATAAGCATGCATGCTTTTAAGATGAAGGGGCATTTTTCATTTTAAGTTCCTGAGATTTAGAAGGGACTTCAGCTCTTTGAGTAAGGAAGCAGCTGCACCCAAGCTGCCTGAGGAAGTTCATCCTTGGCCCAAAGTCTTACTTCACTACCTCTCCTACGTAAGGCCTCATCAATTTGGCTGACCACCCAACCCTATCTCAGGACCTTTTCCCTTCCTAATTGCCCTATCCATAAACTAAATAAATAAAGTATCCTTTTTTACTGTTTAATTTATAGGATAACTACATGAAACATTTTATGTTGGAATTTACAAAAAATTTAAATAAGATGGGGAATATATTTGGCCAAAGCTATTTTGAACAGAGGGATCATTGACAATATAAAACACAAGTCACCTGTAAAGTCACAGGTATAGCCACATAACAGAAAGAGGTGTACAGGAACAATATGTGTGCCTGTGGTCAGTGCTGTATGAGGGGTCATTTACCGTCTGATCAGGGAAATAAGTGTAATTCCTGAAGTTTGATTACTGGGAGTAAGACTCAGTGGTTACTTTACAGTGTTGAAGTCTTACAGTCCAGTTTGCTTATGCGCTAAGTTTGGATTCAATCTAGAAGCCGCTTGGAGCCAACATTTTCAGTTGACAACTAACTCTACACAGTAAAGTTGTTTCAGATTATCGTAAGAGAAATCTTTGACCACTGAAATGATTATGAATATAAATAATTAATAGAAATTTTTGTGCAAAAATTAATAAGATATTTTAAGTACGAGGAACAAAACCAAAGAAATGCCAAAAATTAATTCACATTATTAGGCAACTTCATATGTTTCACATAATAAGGCCATTCAGGAGAAGAAAATTAATGGAAAAAATGTACATATGAAAGACAAGACTGACAATATTATGCTAGCTGACTTTATATTAAGAGGGTACAAATAGAAATGTGATTTCTTAATACAAAGATATGCCAGCCATTCAGGTAATAACTGGGGAATAAGAATTAATGCAAAATGAAAAGAAATCTTGCTCAGTGAGGTGAGCATTTAATTGTAGGAGGTCAGAAATAGGAGGAAGTTAATGGTAGCTTAAAGCTTTCTAAGATAATATAATTAATTGGTATCCCTTTTATGGTAATTAAAGAACACTGAAGATCTCATATACAACAGTGAAGTTAGAACATATATGATGTGTATTATTTACAAAACTTAACCAGACTTAATAGTAACCAATTAGACTTGAAAGATTTTATTTCTTCTGATTGTACTATCATTTCTTATTCAAGGTATTTTTTAGGTATAATGATCAAAGGAATGACTTTAATAAATCACATTTCATAAAATAACATTTAACTAGTATATTCAATTAAATCTAAGTGAGCTTATTCACGGTATTTCCTGTTCGTTGATCTAGTTATTTTTTAGATTTTTTGGCTTCAACTTGCATTTTACATGTATATACAGTCACTTTTCTTTTGCCTCTGTTGGAATCACTACACTGAGACATGAAAGGTGACATGAGTCAGGAAAGAAGACAGGCAATAGTTTAAATACAACTCTGTTTTCAAGACACTGTTTGGTGGCCATTGTTCCTGATTGTCCTTAAACTTCAATAAAATACTTTGCTGAGAAAGGGAGTACTTGGATAAAACTTCGTGTTATGTCCCAACCATTAAACCTACAGTGGAGACCTTTGAATATGTAAGCTAAAATCAATGAGAGGTATGCAATATTGTCTTTTATTTTGCAATATCTTAACATAAAGATTTGGAGTTATAGCAAAAGTACGTAGAAAGCTTAGTCATTTCCCATATGCCCCTGTCACTGAGAGGTAGACATGAGTCCAGCCTAACCTTGATTTTCCTCTTCAGTGGTGCCAGGATAGAAATTACTATCCACATCTCCAATTGCATTGGTAAATTTTGTAAATTCGGTACAATTGCCACATTTGTTACAGTTGACAAGCCCTCCTGAGCACATTATAATCATCCTCATTCCACAATTGACACTTGGTGCCATGTATTTTTTGCCTGGACAAAAGTGGAAGGTATGTTCTAACTATCCCAGTATTACACAGAACAGTAGTTTAACTGCTCTAAAATTCTTGATGCTCGGCCTATCTAGCCAACCCTCGTAACTCCGGATCTTCATTTTTCTTTAATATTTTGTTTTCCAGACTATCATAGAGTTGGAATCATGGTACATAACTTTTAAGAGAGGTTCCTTATGCCTAGTCATATGCATTTAAGGGTTGCCTGTGTCTTTTTATGGTTCGGTAGCTATTTCCTTTTTAGTACTTATAATTACCATTTTTGATATTCTACAGACTACTTATTCTCTCAGTTACTGAAGGACATCTTTATTGTTTCTGAGTGTTGAGGTTCTTTTTTTCTTTGCAGGGAAATAACTGCTGTTTCGGGTGTTTGAAGATGTAAGCTCTCGCGCATGACAGCCAAGAAAGATTGTAAACTGAATAATGCATTGTGAAAAAGGTACTTGGCAAGAGAACACGAAACACAAATTTACTCTGCTCTTTGTTCCCACTGACTGCGGGATGCAATTCCGATTTGAAAAACAAACACTTAGACATGAGAAGAGGGAGTACCTGCTGCTTAGTTCACCGGAGAGGTAGTTCTTTCTCTGAAGGTGTGAGCTCCTTTATTGAAAATATTGGGGTAGCACTGAATTGCCTATAGCCAGTATCCATAAATGAAGGGTCACACGCTTCCCGTTGGACAAGACTGTTTTAAACAGAGATCACAGCAGCTGGAGATGCTCTCAGGAGCACCGTTTCATGGACTGCACCAGGAAAATAACCTTTGGTTGAGTTACTGCACATAGCTGTGAATGACAGGCACAGTCTGTGTTGTCACCAGGAGGCAGCCTTGTGATCTCACACAACTCAGCAAGCAGAAGAGTGGTACTGCCCAGGCGTTCATCGAAAGATCCCAATAGGAGGACTTGGCTGAAAGACACCTGGGTGTCTGAAAACTTTTATTTAAATGAAGATATTTACATATTGCTTGTTGTTAAGTTTTCATTGCAAAGATCACTGGGGAAATAATTTGCAACATATCATTTGTAAGCTTTGGCTATTATCTGACTTTTGTTTCATTAGCAATCTTTGGGTTTCATACAGGTTAGATATTAATATCAGCTAAGGTTTTTTTCTGATGTAAAATGGGTTGATTTTAATAAACAATATTTTTAAAACTCTAACACTGTTATGAATGTTGCTATATGTTAAGTTTTTTTCTCAAATGAAAGTTCTAAAATCAAAAAACAAAAAAAAAAGTTGGCCCAGTTGTAGAAATGTAAAATTAGAAATGTAGAACTTAAAATACTTTATCCGTTTTTAAAAGGAGGCCTGCTTGTTAGTGTAAACAGTTGGGGAAGGGCTTTGTAGAAAAACACTATGAAAATAAATTTTGTTACTAGCGTGCATAATTTTAGAAGAATCACAGCATTTTCTTTTCAAAAGTAAGGTTTGTTTTATATCTTATTGCATAAATTGAGCCATTTTTCTAAATATCAAATCATGACTCTAAGAAATGATATTTTCTACATACACGTATTTGTCCAGGGTAAGCAATTCAAAATACGCAATTTTAACAATAATGAAAAAAGATTGTTGGCCTGTGTAACAGTCGATGAACCTCAGTCATGATATTTTTTTTTTATTAATGAGTTTTTGGGGGCTACAGGATCTAACTAGTAAGCTCAGACTCATAGTGATACTCCTGTTTTCAATCTCCCCAGTACTGAGTTTATAGGTGCGCTAAGGGCCAGGACTGGCATGGCATGTGGTGCTAGATGTCCACCTATGATCTCTTAAAACTTTAGAAATATTAACATTTTAACCCTTGTACCAGCAAGATAGCTTAGTGGTCCAAAGCACCTGGTTTGGCAAGCACAGGGACCATGGTTTGATACCTGGCACCACATACCACCCTAAATAATCAGGACAAAAAATCAGCATAAAACTATAAAGCAAGTAAACTTGATCCTCAAACATAGCATAATGCCGGGCGTGGTGGTGTACACCTGTAATCCCAGCACTTGAGAGGCTGAGGCAGAAGGATCCGTGTGAGTTTGAGACCACCCTGGGCTACAAAAGTGAGCAAGTGAGCTCAAGGCCAGCCTGAGCTGCATAGCGAGACCCTGTCTCAAAACGAAAAAAAAAAGAACATAGCATAAGATGTATACTTCAAGAATAGTTATTTAATATGATAAAATTATACATTGCATCCTACTACCTGTGTGTGTCACTAGACCCACCAACATGTGAAGATGAATAGTTTCATTCCTGGCCCACTTAAGGAAGTGAAAACGAGAATCTAGGGCCTGAGGTGCTTTAGACTTATCTGAACACAAGACCACATTTGGAGGGTAGCTGTAGAAGGAAAGTGTGTGTACTTATATGAGAAACATAAAGCATATTAATAGCGATTGAGTACCTCGTGCTTGTATTGCAGGTGTTTATAGCAAGCACACACAACTTGACTAAGGACCAAGGCAGGTGGCTAATTGTTCAAGTGATAGAAATTTTATCAGGATGAAAATTCTGAAAATCACCTACAAGATTTACAAATCTATTGGATGCTATCTTTGCCCATTGAAAACATAATGTTCAACATATGATTTTGTTTGCTTAGCATATTTTGCAATCCAAGGTTTATATGTTTTCAAATATATTACCTTCTAAGATGACTCACAAGAATTTCCTGTGTTTTCTATTCATGAAGCTAAGTGAATCCTGCCCACTACCCTTGAAGTAGAAAGTTTAGTGTGATTAAATCAGTATGACTTCTAGATAATATTAATTTTCAGCTGGGAATATAGTTAGATTTCCTACAGCTTCACACCCAGAATATCTTGCCTCTTGTCTTCAGTAATTAATCTGCTCCATAAGTAGTGTTCTCAAAGTTCATGAGATCACAACATTTTCTTACATTATGTTATTGCTTTGAATAGCCTTCAGAGTTTAATATCTTTAACCCAATTTGTAGTTCTTTTGTAAACATTGCTATACTTTCAGAAAATGTGGGTCTGTAGTATTTGGCATTCAGAAAGCTTTAATTAATTACAAAACAACCCACAAGTAAGCATCATTTTTCACTTGTCATATTTTAGTGTAGTTAATGTAAGTCCTATTTATTTATTTGGCTGAGCTAAAGAATGAAAATAGGAAGGGCTTCAGGCAGACAACCACAAGTTCTGTCCCTGAGCTACGTTCCACACTTCACATGTTTATTTGTGCATAAAAATACTTTTCATTCAATCCATAATTTCTATTATAAAATTTTATGGCTTAAAATTAATTGCAACAAGATCAACATAATCAGGCAACTCACTTACATTTTTTTTTTTTTGTCTTTTTGAGACAGGGTCTCACTATGCAGTTGACGCTGGCCTTGAGCTCACTTTTGTAGCCTAGGCTGGTCTCAAACTCACTTACATTTTAAATAATTTGACAAAAATAATATGTCAAAAGAATATATTTTTAAACATAAAAGTTATTAGGATAAAGTAATTTTTTCACAATTTGGATAGGCTGACCATATCAGAACCTGAGTTTTAAGATGAAATTAAGCAAGCTCAGCCTCTGTTTAAATTCTTGATGATATTATTTTACCTGTTTAATTTATATGAGATACTAGTTTTTACTATCCAGATTGCTGATTGATGTAGGTGTCCTGCCTTTTATAACATTTCTAGTTACTCATAATCCCAAACACAAACACCAAAGCAACTTGTTCATCAAGAGAAGTATTGTTTTAAATAAATTTTAAAAATTGTCATCCATAATTTCTTCATCCTTTCTACCATCTTTATTAGGCAGGCTGCGGTGTTTTGTTTATTTTTTGAGGCTCACAGTCTTGTTATTCACTTAAGAATGAAGGCTAATTGATATTGATCTCTATGCCTTGTAGATTATCATTGTCTAGGGAGGAAGTTATTCTAAGGTAGTATATTTGAAATAAATAGCATTCTTGGCAGAAAAAAATCGATCTAAACCTGAGGATGAACCTTCATTCTGTCTTGTTATGCTTAAAATGAGAGCATTAGTTGAGTCATTACTCTATGCGAAGTGTTTAAAAAGATTGGAGGACTTTGAACACTAGATACAATTTAAAAAAGTCCATGAAATGCAAAGAAAAGAACAGCCATAGAGCGGCCAGTACTTGACATGGAAAAGACCTCATCTAAAGTGGCTCAAGACGAGCAGCTCCTCAAAGTCACTTTGGAGGTTTCATGTGGAAAAGCAACCTTATATTTTATGGATAAGAAGGAAAATTTCAGTCTTTTTCAAGATTTATTGTACATCTTGCTTTAAACTGTGGCTCTTTTTTTCTAGCAAAAAAAAATTACTCTTATAGGCTTTTAAATAAATTACTGCTTTTGATGTTTGCTTTTCTACCTATGATGATGAAAATCTTTAGTCCTTAAGTCTCGCTGGAATAATAATAATTCTGTGCCTTATTAGGACATGTGAACTAACACATGTAAACAAGTAAAACAGTTAGATGTACACTTCTAGGATGTGCTTAATTGTCTACAAAAATAGAAGTATCGTAAAGAATTCACAGTGACTGCTACCAGGATAACATAGCTAACCAACAGTTTAGACAATTACAACATTTGGGTTGGCAAGTGGTTTCTAAATTCTGTTTGTTGGTCTCCTCAAATAAATCTCTTTCAGAAGTATTTCTTATCGTTTTTGTAACACACATTTGATTTCTGTGTTTTAGGTGTTTATTTTTTCCTCTGTCTGGGAAAACTAATGCATTTGTGAAACACTCCAAGAAGTTAGCTCCAATATGCATAGCATATAGGTTCAGAAGGAATGATTAATAGGCCCCAGAGTCATCATACTGGTACTGCTGAATCAATGCAGAAGTGGCATTTTAATATGATGTATTGAATTGAGATGCAAATTTTTTCTGGTCAGCTCAGTCCACGCTAGAGAGGAGGATGGCACTGCACATGGTGCCAGAGATTGCACTTAGTCCCTGTGCATGCCTAAGCTTGCGTAAGCAGGCACTTTACACCACTGAGCTATCTTGCTGCACCTGAGACGCAGACATAATCTAGAAATATTAGTTTCTTAGTCTAGATTTAAAACAGCATAAGAAGTAGATAAAATGCTAAAGTGATATTACAAGGACCAGCCAAATGGCTCAGCAGATTAAAGCACCTGCAAGTGACCATATGGGACTACTGTTGATTGATGTATAATACAGAATGTACACCATATGTATGCATTACAATGTGATGCTTTGATTCGTGTATACATAGGATGATAACAAAAGCCAGAGTCCCACCTTAACACATATCTATCTATCATCACAACTTTCACTTATTCTCTATGGCAGGGACATTCATTTTGCGCATGTGAAGCATGCTGCGGTAAACATGGTAATACAGTGCATGTGTTAGCATAACATGGTTTCTTTAACTCCTCTGGGCAGATGTCTAGAAAAAGAATAGCAATGTTTCATGGAATGTTCAGTTTCAGTTTTTGGAGGAACTTCCACACACTGCTTTCCATACTGATTGCATTCTTTAGATCACCAGCAACAATGTGGAAGGATTCCCTACATTACTCCCAAACCTTCGCTCTTGAAGTCTTGTCAACATTTATCATTATTTCATTCTAACTCATAATAGCCATTCTATATGGGTCAAAAGATTCTTTGTTTTGGGAAGCGGGGGAGATAGTTAAGCATTATGATACCTGCTTGGAAAACACATGGGACTGGGGTTTGAATCCCAATCCTGCATATACCAGCTCTACACTGAATCAGCCACTGAAGCCAGATGTAGTGGTGCAAGCCAGTAATCCCAGTGCTGGGGAAGCAGAGACAGGAGGCTCTGTATGAGTTTGAACTGTGTAGCAAATAAATTAATAAAATAGAAGACTAAAAACACTTTTAGAAAGAAAATCTGTTTTAATTCATAGTTCTCTGTCAGTGATATTGAGCATTTCTTTGTGTATTTAAGGACTATTTATACTTCGCTGGGGTGTCTACTTTACTAGTCTGTTTTTTATTTACCCCCCCGCGACCACCACTGGCAATTTCATTCACAACCTCATGCTTTCAAGGTAAATGCTGTGCCACTGAATTATATCCGCAGCCCAGATCTTTTACTTTAAGGGATCTAAATATTTTTAGTTCTTTATGTATTCTAAATACTAGTCCTCTGTTTTAGGAATAGCTGGATTATTTTTTTCTTGATTTGCAAGCTATCTTTTCACTCTTGCTTGCCATTGTGCTAAGAGTTTTTAGGTTTTTTTTTTTGTTGTTGTTTTGTTTTTTGTCTTTTTGAGACAGGGTCTCACTATGCGGTTCAGGCTGGCCTTGAGCTCACTTTTGTAGCCCAGGCTGGTCTCGAACTCGCACCGATCCTCCTGCCTCAGCCTCCCGAGTGCTGGGATTACAGGGGTGAGCCACTATGCCCGGCAAAGAGTTTTTAGTTTGATAGAATCCTATTTGTCTATTTTGGGTACTAGATCCCATTCAGAAAGTCCTGGCCCATGTCTATAACTTTAAGAGCTTTACCAATGGCTTCTTGCACCTGGCTAAGTTTTTCTGTTTTAACATTTAATTTGTGTTCCATTTTCAGTTTAACTTAGTACACAGTGAGTGAGAGATACAGGTCTAGATTCAATATCCTGCTTGGGGAGAGCCAGCTTCCTCAGCGCCATTTATTGAAGAACCCATCTTTCTTCCAGTTTATGTTTCGTTCCCCTTTTGTCATTGATACAGATTTGAATTTTTAAAGAAAAATTTTAGATACTTCTACATTTTCCTGGGAGTTGTAAAAAAATTGTGCAATATCCCATGTCCCCTTAAACAAGTTTTCAATAATAATGCCATGTAAAAAACAACAAAAACACATTTTTTGGTTTTTGGCTGATGTGGCCCACCAGATCCTTGTGCAGTCTTGTGTGGAACATTTTCAGGGGCAGCTGGGTCTAGAGTGTGTGGTTCTTGGATCAATTCATGGCACACCGCTAGGCTCAAGCGCCCTAGGGTTATGAGCATGAGCACCAGCCATGCTCAGAAGTCCTGATAAGACAAAAGGGACCGAAGCTTGTTGCTTCTCTGCCCTCTGTGCATAATGAACTTTTTTTTTTTTTTTTTTTTTTTTTTTTTTTTTTGCCAAACCATCCTACTGTGGATCTGGCCAACTATGGACTGAAAACTCTACAAACTGTGGTCCACATGAGTCTTTGCTCCTTCAATTTTGGGTGTGGAGTATTATGTTACAGCAATTAGTACTAAGGAACACATATAAATTGCAAATATTAATGGAATCCAGTGTGATGTTGTCATGCATGCATACTGATTAAACTGTTTAAATTCAACATCCGTTGATGAACTCGTCAACATCCTTTCTAATCTTTGATAATCATGAGCCTACTTTTAACACAATCATTACTTTTAGGTTCTATGGAAAGGAGAAAATATGCTATACTGATCTATTTGTGGCTGGTGTATTTCACTTACATAATGTTCTCCTATTCTTCCCTTTCACTTCAAAAACATGATGTTACTCTTTTCATAAATTGATATTTATCTATTGTGCATGTGTACCACTTTTTATCAGTTTATCTATTGACGGGCAGCCAGACTTCTATGAATGCATCTGAAAGACAGATGTTCAGGCATCTGTTTAGAATATGGATTTAATTTGCTTTGGGTGTACATCCCAGAAGCAGGATAGCTAGATCAGAAGTTATGTCTCCTTTGGTTTTATGAAAAGTATCCATGTGTTTTCTATGATGGGCTATAATAATTACATTATGACCAGTGCTGAAGCTTTCCCAAATCAAGAGATTTACCTTATAGTCAAGATACAGAATAGTGGCTCAGACACTACGAGACCTACACTTCATTAACAGTGAAAACCAATTCCACTCATCTTCACCAGTGTCTCTTTGCTGTTTTGTTTCTCCTGGGCCCAAGTTCAGTATAGGCACCTAGAAGATGCTAATACCTGTTGATTGGTTGAATGAACTAAATGGAAGCAATGGGGATGAGCCTTTGGAGAAGCATTAAAACACCCTAACCTCCTTAAAGTCAGCCCAGAGCCTAGGATACGTCCTGACAGGAACCCTTGCAATGACCATTATATTCACCATGTCTGTGACTTCTAAAGTAAACTTAACAAAAGGCATGAGATGAAAAACTAGTTAATAAAAACTAGAGTTGTAATGTAGCAAATAAAGGACTTCAATACTGAATATAAAATCTGGCTCAACTAAATGTCATTTTAAGTGACAGCAATTGATATCCTTTCCAAATTCTTTACCTGAAGTATCTCTTCTTTTTTATATTTGTAGTACAGGGTCCATAGGGTCTCATGACACATATCAGACTCATGATTCTCCTGTTTACAGCCTCTCGAGTGCTGGAATTACAGGTGTGCATCACCACATCCAGTTTCAATCAATATCTGTCTCAGCCTTACCCTGGGGGTGGGGCCAGTGCAATACACTGGGTATTGAAACCCGGTTCCTGCCTCTCCCTGAGAAGGTGCTTTAATATGCTGAGCTAACTGGCCGGCCCTATATCTCTTCTTTCTTCTTCACATAGTTAGGTAAAATTTCCAGAATTTTAAAGAATTAATATGAAGCAAGAAAGTAACACTCTAAAGTTTAGAAACTGGACCATGTTATTTCTCTTTTAAATGTCCTTGGACAAATAAATTATGTCCTTGCTCTTTTCCCTTCATGTTGTATATTCCAGAAGTCATAATGATCCTTACTACATAAAACATGATTCCATTAAGAGCGAGTTAAAGTAATTCATGAAGAATGTATTTTAATTTTCCTTCTGCAAGGTCAGGTTTTATTTTTATTATAAAGCAGCTGAACTGCACAGAAATACACATATATTAAATGTAGTTTGTACGCTGCCAGAGCATATTTGATTTTCCCTCACTAGAAACATTTAGTGAAATCCAAATACTTTGGGATGTTGCTTAGCCATTTCCTACAAGAGATAACCTGTGCTTCATCCAACTTTGCAAGGGCAAAATCTCCAGAAAGATGCTCAGGTCACAGAATCAGCCAACAGCTACCTTCAGAGTAGTACAATGCAGAGATGCTGAATTTCAGAGTCTGAAGGTTATAATGTGTGTCACTCACACAAGTGTTTCTTTTTTTATATATAGATTTTCTTGGGGCTGTGAGACAGCTCGGCAGTCTAAAGTGCCTGGTTAGGCCAGCTTAAGGAAGGGCAGGGACCGTGGTTCAATGCCTGGCACCACATGCGATAACAGACCTGCGCCCAGGGTGGGCTGAGTTGGCCACAAAAAAATAACATAAAATGATATAAAGTTATATATATATATATATATATATATATATATATATATATATATATATTTCAGTCTCTTGCCATCAACATGGACTAGTATTTAGTCCTAAAATGAAAAGATTAAAGAATGGCATTATTAAAAATTTACATGATGTTCATTCATTATTCATTCATTCATTCATCCATTCAAAAATGATGTCTAACACATACCATCATTTTTATATGCTGAAATTATATCATTGAAAAAAGCAATGTGAGTTCCCTGGCAAAATTACCATTCATAACACCAAAATAACAGCCATACCATGATAATGAAAAATTTGCCTAAGAAGAACAGAAATATTGTTTTGTTATTTTCAGGTCTGTAGGAAAGACAAATAGATTTTGATTATTTATAGATAGCACCCAGTACAAATCTCTTGCTAGTATAAACGGCCACCTTTTGTTACAGATTATCTGACACCTACTGATCCTATGACCCTGACTGACAATGATTCCTTTTTAGCTAATGAAAACACTAATGGAAATAAGCTAATGAGGGCATCACAAGCAGAAGATGTGAGTAAAATGATTCAGATGTTTCCGGGATACAGCAGAGCCAAATAATTGGAGAGGTAGAATTTTTTAAAAGTTGGATTATAATATGTATAAAATATAATTTTGGAGCTCCTGAAAATCCCTAGGAAAACTTTCAATTGATTGAACATCATCATTCTTGATAACTACTGTATGTCTCCTTGACATCACCCTCAGCTTAACTAAAGCTGCCTTGAATAATTCCTGTGATGGTTGACACCATTCAGACTACACACCTGTAGCATTCAGGCTTCTCTGCATTTTGGCTTTGAAATGCCAGGAATCTTCCTCAACTTTAACTTAAGATTTGATAGGGAAAACCTCCAAGTTCTCTCTAACAAATAACACCTGTGAGGTGGTGTGTAAATGTCTCCGTGTGTAACTTTTCAGAAGAACCATTGTAAAGTGCGTTCTCATCATGATAGATTCCTAGTTTCCCATGGAGGTATACATCAGTAGTGTTTGTTATTTACTATTTCTTTTCCAACGTATTTCCTTGTGTCTTCATGTCAGCATACTGCGATTATCTTCCAGCAAGTACTACTTGCTCCAGTACAGCGGAAGTTCCTCACTAGAACTAAGACAATAAAGGATGAAATGCTACTTCCATGTATACGTCTTTGTTCCAACCATATTCTGATTTCATGCCATAAAGACACAAAAATCTAGGTAAGAGACTAAGCAGAGCATCTACTCTTACCTACTTTTGGTGAAAGAAGGTCATATAAGTTCTGAGTGAATTAGTACTCTGAAGTGGGTCAAAACATATAATGAATTCATATGTGAAATTTATCTCTAAGTTAATTACCTAACATGGAGCATTCTCTTGATTATGAAATCATTATATGAGTGGAATTCAACTAAAAAATTGAAAGTATTGCCTAAATTTTCAATTTATAATACATCACTTATTATTCACTGAGGAAATTTTTATGTAGTATAGCCTAACTATAAAGAACAAGAAAAAATCAAAAGCAAGACACTCGTTTTACACTATACAAACATCAATAAAAGATCAATAAAAACCTGGAATGATTCATAATAGAGTAGTTATAACTAGGTATGTGAAAATTTAGCATCCAAACTATGAATTTATAATAACTAATGAAGAAATAACGAAGAGGAATTATTTGTGATGGATCTTATTCAAAACCACTGTGGGCAAAGAATATGAATAAAAATGCCCAGTTACAATGAATCATGAGAAGATTATGAATCATCCATGTTAACCAGAATAACAAAGTTTATTGAAAATAATTGAACATAAGATCCAGACTAATATCCTTAAAAACAAATGACGACATTATTTATGTATTTATTTATTGGCACTACCCTTTAGAAAGCAATGCAAAACCATTAAATATATTTTTAACGGATAAATTTACCCAACACTTTCACTTTTGTGAAGCTTGCCTCGTACTAGTAGGAGGAATGACTTGAGGTAGAAGGAAATTTTATTCACGGAAATTACAAGGGAAACAATGCAAAAGCAAAAAAAATAGCAATCTCGGCCAAGGAGTGAAAATTGAAAATAAAAATAGTTGGCAGATGCAAGAATGTAAGAGAAAAATTCACCAGGAAACCCCGAGTGCCTTATCCATATACACACCAGTCAGACACATGTGCGGTTCAGCCACAGCTCATTTGTGAAGAGGATGAATGGCCCGTGATCTTCCTTACAAGATTTGTGCTTTGTGTAAAGAGGTCATAGGACATCTTCCTTCCACTCCCCTCCTTTCGTGAACTTTCATTTACTGACTATTGCTGCAGGCTATAAAATGACTGAACTTTGAGTTAGCTAAGATGCTTCTTAGCTGAAGACTGGATCCTCAACAGCAGGAGAAGCCATTTCTGCTGTCCTCTGTGATGGACACCTGCTCCACCTTCCAAATTGAAGTTCACAGGCAGCACAAAGGAAGCAGGGATTTCACATGTGTGAGCTCGTTTTTCTGCATTTCTGATGAGGTGTTCAAACCATTAAAAGAAAGAAAAAACTTTCAGGACATGGAACTATTCTCAATTTGCAGCTTATTGCTTTGAGAATGGAGAAAAGTAACAGAGATAAATCAAGATTGAGTGCTTTCAAGCTAAGAACCCCAGTACAATTTTTAGCATTACTTGAGTAGAGTTGCTGGAACATCTATGTAGGTCTCCAGTCTTAGAAAATTGTCATAGATGTGCCAAAGAACAAAATATCTAGGAGACAGTGAGCAAAGAAAAAATTAAATTGTTACTGAGTATATTGAGGCTTAAGAAAAACTTAACCGAGACAGATGTGACAGCTGAGCATATTACAGTGACAAAGGGAACTCCATTCTGAACAAAACTAAATTGTGAGTGCCAAAAGTGTGTTCAATATTGTGCCAGTTACTTTTCTTTCCTTGGTAGGACAAGATAATTAAAACACACAATTAAGTAAGGAAAGACTTATTTAGCTCTAAGTGTGTGGGGTTTCAACCGCTAGTCATCTGGCTCCAAGGCAAAGTAGCACGTGGCAAAAGAGAACAGTCCACGGCAGCTAAGAGCAGCAAAACAGCAAGAACACAAAATAAAGGCAGCAGGGGTGGCAGAGAGCAAGCCTTCTTCCTGCCCTATGTTGCATTCAGGCCACTCACCCTATGTCAGGTGCAGCACTCACTCACCCAGACTCCCAGCACTGGCTCATAAATCAATCCTAAATCCTGGAAACTGTCCCATGATTACATGAGTAAGAAATAACTCAGCTATTATTTTATCCCAGGGCATGATAACAGTTTGATGTTCTTTATTAGATAAGGAAATGAACACATATATAGCTTTAAAAAATAAGTTCTCCACATGGCTGCTACATTTTAAGATAGAGACTAGATTCCTTCTTATCCAAATCTGTAACAACTTTTTAATTTGCAAAGAACAAAATCCTAGATGCACAGACAGGGCTCCTATGCTCCCAACTTGCAGTTCTGAGCTCCTGTTCTACTCCCTTCTTTGACCACTGTCTTACTCCACTCTCCATCTGAACGGCTTTGTGGCTGTTATTCAAGCACAGTAGCCACAGAATAGCTCCAGTTCTTGGCCTTTGCTAGTTTTCTACTAGCAATGCCTCCCTCTCAAGATCTTTATATATTATTTTTCACCATATTCAAGAATCTACTTCAGACCAATGTACTGCAAGAGCCCTAGCCAATCACACATATATAATGTTACATTTACTGAAACGTACCATTTTCTTACCATGGTGTGTTTTCCTTCATATCAGCTATCACCACCAAATATACATTATATGTTTGTTTATTGGTCATCTATTGGCCAAAGAATGTGCTCTTCATGATAGCAGAGACTTTGCATACTTATGTTTTTAACTCAAGCATAAATACCTTCATTTCTAATAAGGCTTCCTTTATAATAATTGATCAATATATACACTAATTTTATGAATGAAATATATATCTGTTTTATACAGAAAAAAGAAGGTAACCATCATATTAATGCTAAAATTTTTATACTGCACTCAGACTTTGTTGGAATTCAGTAAATAGAAAGTATGTATCAGAACTGACATGATGCCCCATGAGTTTAACCTTAGCATTTTAGAGGCTGAGGCAGGAATAGTCCCAGAAGTTCAATGTCAGCCTAAGCTACATAGTGATCTCAAGGCCAGCCTGAAATAAATAAGAAGAATCTGTCTTTAAAAAATGACAAAGCAAAAAGGAAAACTAGCCCAAAACTGATGATGAAATCACTCTCGGAAGTAAACTGAATTAGTGTGATGACTAATATCTGATACTGCATGTATATCCTAGAAGGGAAAGAAAAAATCAGAGTAAAAGTCTGGGCTATTCATAAGAAGTTTCAAAACTAAAAGATAAGAATTAAATGACTCATTGGCCCTTAAAGAGCTAAGTGATGGTTTCTAGAAATTGAAAATCTCCTCAGATACTTATAGAAAAGGTTTAGCCTTTACTTGTTTACTAAGCTTACTGTTCTGATACTACCTCTTCATCTTTGCTATATGATAGAAAAATATTTCCACTACCAGAAAATAAAGTGAATCTAAAGAAGACATCAGGACAAAAAAAAAAAAAAAAAAAAAAAAAAAAAAAAAAAAAAAAAAAAAAAAAAAAAAAAAAAAAAAAAAAAAAAAAAAAAAAAAAAAAAAAAAAAAAAAAAAAAAAAAAAAAAAAAAAAAAAAAAAAAAAAAAAAAAAAAAAAAAAAAAAAAAAAAAAAAAAAAAAAAAAAATGTTCAAAGAAAAAACAATGCCCATGGAAGAAAAATGGTTAAATAAGAGAATCTAAGAAATTTAAAATACCTTCAGAATTGAGGGAAAAATAAAACAGAAATAAATTGAATTTAAAGTAAAGTAAATTACTTACCTTACTGCAGTTAAAATTTTCTGAGGAAACCATGTAATTAATTTGAAAATGTTCTACAGTCAGGT
>PVJA010022279.1:0-34499 GCA_004027025.1 Myocastor coypus
TTTAATAACAAGAGAAATCTGTCTAGACCTCTGATCAAAAATCTTTCTTAAACTCGTCCCAACAGACAGAGCTATTTGTCAACAGCATGTGTTTCCCTCAGGTAATTTGGATACTTTCTCTTTCTTTTTAGTGCCTCCTTTATCAGGCCTCTTAAATTCATGCCTAGCATGTCAAAAGCACTTTAAAACTCCTATCTACTACTGGCTTTGGGGAACAGTAGAGGATTAGGAGCAGACGGAAAGAGTTAATTCCTTCAGTTTTCACACTGGAATAAAGTTAATAGGCTGCCAATAACGTGGGTTATAGTTGCAAAAGCTAAAGTTGTAAGTAATCCTAACGGGAAAGAGGAAAATTGTTCCTGACAAGCTGAAATTACTTATAAAACCTCTTATGTGTTGAAAAGCCTTGAGTTGGTCAAAGCATGGAGCTTATTTCAATGTTTAACTCAGGCTGTTTTTAAAGAAAATATCTTGCCCAATATCCGTTTTCCTAAAGCATGCCCTTTAACCCAGTATTTTGTGTTTTCTTTTTATTGTTGGCATGGTGACTAAGAAGCACTCCACTGCACTGATCAATGCACGGCTCCATCAACATAACATTTTCAGCCAAGTTCCCAGGAGCCTTCCTCCTGAATCTGTCATTTTGATTCGGATAACTAAATCAGGCTAAGCACTGCAATGATAACGGATGACTTGCCTCATTAGCTGGCCCCTGCTGCTTGGTGCTGCCAGGAAGCTTGACAGTGACTGCCGTGGATCCGGGGAGAGATAACTGGTTTCTTTCTTTGAAATTATTTTGGTGCATTTTGCTTATAATTCTTATCATGCATTTTGCCAGTAATTTTATAGGATGACACATGTACCAAATCCATATGCTTAGATATTCCTTCTCTAAGTATGTGTCTCGTGATTGGGTTTATGAAGCAGGAACCAGCTACCAGCTTAATCCAGGGGTCTATTAAAAATTGTCCTTCACATGTCTCCTCTAAATACTACCTCTCTGCTATGTAATTAATTATACTAGACATGTTAAGATGTCTTCCTACAGAAAAGCAGATTCTGTGATGAATGTTTTTTCTAGCTCTAAGACAATATTTCAGTGAACCCAACAATATATGAAATTGAACCCTAATATATAAAATAATACCACGAAACTATGTTTCTCTAGAAAATTTGGTTCATGGGGAATATTTAGCAAGCCTCAAAACAAAGAATCTCATGTAGTCAGTGCAATCTGAATTTGAGACTGTGAAATCAGATACTGTTATGTATGTGGCTGAAAGCTGCTTGTGGAAAATAAAATGAACGGGAACACACAATTGGAAGCCAAAGGAGTGCAATTAGACCATGATCAATGCTCCAAGCTGCAAGAATATGAACAAATTAAGAAGGACAGCTCCAAATTGAACTTTATTTTACCAATATTATGACTTTAATGTGCATTTAACCATTAACAAAAAACTACACTTAAAATTAGATTTATGATGGGCACATTTATGCTTCCAAGTGCTTGTTCATAAATTTTATTACATTTTTGACTGATATTTTCCTACAAAAATTTCTCAAATAATTTTTGGCCTCAACCTTAAGTTCCCTGCAACCATTCATGTGCTACTTGTTAAATATCAGACAGTATTTTCCTTGTATTCTAAACCTATATTCCCACAATAAGGGATGAGTTTATATGGATACAACTGCTAAAAATATTTAAATTGCATGTTGGCACTCAACTAGATAGAAAGGAAGATAAATATATGAGTGGAAATTTCTTTTATTCATGATGTCCTGAATAAGTGAATATGGTAAACCTATGTATTCATGTACAGGACAATGAGGAGATTGTCTAAAAATATTTTGTAGACATTTAATATTAAACCCAAACCAAAAAATCTGCCCTTGCTATTACCCGAATCATACATTCCCCTGCTTATCTTCCATTAGACTCTGCTCTACCTTGAAAATGTCCATAAATTTCTATCTGGTATAAAAACATAATCGACTTAGAACCAAGTAAAGCTTTTCCCTTATCTTGCACATGAACTGGTAAACTTCATAGAATAAACCTAAGTCACAACCTGGGTTTCACCCAGAATATATGATATCACACCTCAGACAAGTGGTACAGATTATAGCTAACAGTGTCTCTCCAGAAACACTTCCTGCTTGCAAAATGCCATTTTACTCATTCTTTTTCTCATCTGTGACCAGCTTTCTCACATGTTTTTTTGTCCTTTCCACTAAGGCATTGTGGTCTATTTAACAGAGAATACAAAAACCAGTATGGCCCCGAAGAACTTTCCGCTGACGAGTAGAATGTAGATTTCTCTGACTCCCACTTCTGTCTTATACAGAACACTTTTTCCTTGGCTGTCCATGTTCTGTCAGGCACCTTCCACTTGGCTCTGTCCATTATATCACTGCACCAAAGTTATGTCAGCATCTAGGAATACGTGTGTTGGAGCACTTCCTTTTTCAGCCACTTTATGAATTCCTTCTCACTGAAAAGGCTTGAATTTGTAGATTATGCTGTCTCAACTTTGTTTTTTCTCCTTGTCTTTTCCAGCATTTATCATCTGGCTCACATCTTTACAAGGACATCGAACGTGCTCTGCTCGCACTCGTAAAACACTTCAGTGACTGAATCTATTGGCCACTGTTTACTTGTCGTCCTCAATCAGCTCTTAGAGGCAGGCTTCACAGTGGACATTTTGTCTTTCTTCTTAAAATAAACTATGTGAGTTTGGCTGATACAGTATCAAACTAGCCTGGCTTTATTTTATCATGACTCTGTTACTTTCTCTACTTTCCCAACTCTAATCCCTTTTTGTTGGGTAATACTTGTACATCTTTTGAACTTTATTTTCTTTTTTTTTTTTTTTTTTTTTTTTTTTTTTTTTTTTTTTTTTTTTTTTTTTTTGTCTTTTTGAGACAGGGTCTTTGCTATGCAGTTGAGGCTGGCCTTGAGCTCACTTTTGTAGCCCAGGCTGGTCTCAAACTCGCACCGATCCTCCTGCCTCAGCCTCCCGAGTGCTGGGATTACAGGCGTGAGCCACCACGCCCGGCTGAACTTTATTTTCATTCTTCATTTCATACTTTATTTTCAATTCTTGAGCAATCTCCTTCATGCTCAGAGCTTAAGCTCTCTTTGTGTCAGCAGCACTCACATTTATAAAAGAAGTTGTATCATCATATATGGCTAAACAATTAAATTAAAATTATTGCAGTAGTGGATACATTGCTGTTAATCTCACTCACAGTACTCCATCTCCATTGAAAATGCTGATGATTCTTCCGCTTTCTGCAGCAGTTCTGGAAGTCCTCATGCAGGCCTGTCTCAGTGATCGATGTTGCTTCTCACAGCCCCACAATAAAAAAGACAATCTTTAAGTAATCATAGCGCATTCTTATCTGTGTAGCTCCTAAGATCTGGCAGCCTGGTTCTCCCTTAACATCAACATGCCTATGAAAGGTAACTGTGGATAAGTTCACTGACAAAGCCATTGTAGTATAACTCGGAGAGAGAACATACAAAGCTGCTACAGAAAGTGGCACAGAGGAGGAGAAGTGTTTAAACTGAGTGGGATTATTTTGTGCAGGATTTGGGCAATGTCTTTTACGTAGGAATTTTGATAATTTAAATGTGCCCCTTACTTTTGGTCATATCTGTGTAGCTTAAGAGCTCTGTTTAATGCTCCAGAGATATAAATCATACCATACCCATCCCATCTCTTCTGTATAGCCCCTAGGTAAATTAAGCTTCAAGTAATAAAATCTTTGTACATGATTTCCACTTGTGATGTGCTCAATCTGTTTAGTATTCCTTTGCTCCATTAATGTGCTAAAGGATGTCCACAACATTTTCTCTACTATAATTAATTAAAAGTCTAAAATTGCCTGTGCTAGTTTTTGGCAAATGCACTGGGGATGCAAGTACATGTCATAAAACATAATTTTACTCAATTTCCGTTCAGTGGCAAGCTCTCATGAATCAGGAGACATAGAGTTATCTTGGGTGACTTCTTCAAGCCCTTTGCCATGCAGAGTTCACTGTTTCTCATGATCCAAGACCTACATCAATAAAATTTTCTTATAACATATACATTGAAACTTCTTGATGGAATTAATTCACTCCTGATACACACGTCCATACAGGGCCATATTCAGTACTGACACACTGGTCAAGTATTTTAAAAATGTACCTCAGCTTTGGGTTATGAGGTGCTTTTCTCACCAGTGCACAGGGGTTTTGGATTTTGTAATAGAGGAAGGACTGTCCCGATAAAGTGTTAGTCACATTACATGTGAACAAAGCATCTAGTCTCAACTTGACTTATAACTGTGGATGTTTGACTTAGTCACCTGGACAAAATGATTCTTTTTGAGTGTTGGTCAAGTGCCTGCTGTGCGAGGTTAGTTTTGTTTTGTTGTTAAAGCATGCATTTATAGAATGAATATTTCAGTCTACATTTAAAAGACAGGTTCAAAATATACAAAAGTTCAGCTGAATAATTTACTGGGAAGCAAATATTTTATTACCACCCTCCAGACTAAGGGGCAAAACATTTCTAGCATTCAAAGTCCACTCTGTTTCATCTTCCAACGTCTCTCTCTCATTTGAACTGACAAAATAGCTCTCTATGTACAAAAAGTAACTTTCATCTCGTCTGTGTAAGGTACCATCTAAAAATTGTAGTTTGATTTTGACTACTTGATTTGAATCTTTCAAAAATGCAATTATCTGTTGTATGCTTTAGTAAAATTTAATAAGATAATTTAAAATGTATAGAAAAAACAGAGCTTATGTATGTTCTGTATCTGTTTCTCATATTTATCAATCATAAATATATGAAGTAAGGTATTTCTATCAACCAATAAATCAATATTAATATAGAATTATTACTTAAAGATTTAATATTATTTCATGTATTTTTATGGGGCTTTTTTTGTATTCGGTATAGGTTCTCACTACTCACCTCAGATCAAAGTTCACACTTCGGCTTATTTAGTTTTTCTTTAATGTTCTGTATCTCAGTGATGTATAAATATGGATGGTAATAAAACAGAATCATTCTTTTCACACCCAGGAAATTATGAAGAAAAGGCCTCACAACTGCCTCAGTCCTTTCTGAAGGGCTTTGCAAAGGCCAACGAAAGTTTTATTGTCATGCATTCCTCTTCATTTGTTGCACACCTCACCTACATGCATAGATGTCTGTGATATAGTTTATCTTTCACATTCTTTAGGACTAAGATCATTTCATGTCAGAATGGGCAGAGCTGTTGCTCACCAGTCGGATTTCCACCACTGAGCTGATGCTAACTCCTGACTACAGTCTTCATGATCAATGAGATTTGTCTCCAAGTCACTTACATGAAGCTCTTTCTGCTTTTTTATTTTTAATTTTTATGGAAGGGTCCACAGGGTGTTCATGTTCTCACTACCAGATTGGACTCACAATGATTCACCTGTTTACAGCCTCCCAAGTGCTGGAATCACTGGCGTGCACCACCAAACACAGTCTCAGTTGCCATCTCAGTGCACCCCAGGAGCAGAGCTAACAAGCCTGGGAATCGAACCCCTAGCCCCTGTGCCTCCTTGCAGTTGTTTAATTAACTCACTTAATTGGTTATCCCTTCTTTTTTTATTTTAAATGTTTCCTCTTGCCTCAATCATCTCAAACATAGCATAGTTAATATGACATAAATGCAACTAATGCAATAATTTGTTAATCCTAATGAAATAACATGTTTCTTTATATATTCTTTACTGTGGACATCATATAACACATAGGATACACACTATATGAAAAATAACCTTGTCTACTTAGGGTTCAAAGCATTTCTTAGACTTGCCTCATTTTTGCCAACAATAACTGATTTGAGAAATATTGAAATCTATGTTATACTTTGTCCCTTGGATTGTCCATTACATGATTTTGTTAGTATATTTTGATAATGATTTTTGAAAGGAAAACCACAAAGGGTACTTGTCCCTAACATCTCATCATGTCAAGGACACTAGCTATCAGTATCTCTTGTCATTGGCAAGTTTATTCTTGAGATCTAGCTCTATTGATATTTAATAAGGTTTTTCTATGTAAATTTACTTTTGCTTACCCATTCCACTTCCATAATGTTCCTTTGGAAGGAATTCATATGTGTAACCTATATTTAAGGAGCAGCAATATACCAGTGCTGCAGCTCTGAATGACAGAATATCTAAATAAGCTATTTGCAATTTTTCTGCATTGGAGGTTTGGTTGTTGTCCATTTTTATTTCATGTATTTCCTTAGGTCATTATGGACTCATGAATTATTTTATACTATGAGATATAATGCAGTATTATGGTATTTATTTTTGCTTAAACATCTCCAGCTTTGTTCACTTGGAGTGCTTTCACTGGGTTTCTGTATTAGTCACTTTCCTTTGGCTGCTGGGATGGAAGGTCCAGCAGCTGCAACTCAAAGGAGAGGTTGCTCCTGGCTCATGTTTGAGATGAGTCATTTCATAGTTGGTTGGCTGCAACAGAAAAAAGGCACAGCAATGAGACATGGCACAGGAAACCTGCCTAACCTGGGGACGACGGAAAGCAGGGGAATAAAAAGGAGGCTTTGGGGACAGGAATATGGGCTTGTATTGAGGTTCGTATGCAGGCTTTCCCAGGCTGCCGTCCAGTGAGTCACCTCTAACCAGGTCGCCCTTGCCAACAGCAGAGGAAACCACTGAACCCATCTACAGATGAGTGCAAGCATGAGTGCAGTACTCATGATTCAATCCTTTTCAAAACATGTGAGCCTTTGGGGGAGACATTTCAAATCTAACCCACACCATCTTCTGTGTCATTCTGATATTTATAGCCTTTGTTTTGTGTTTTGAGCATTCTCATCATTTCCAGAACTACAGGATGGTCCAGGTTTATTGAGCACATTCCCTCCATTAAATCAAGAATCACCCCTACTGGCAAGCAAGCTTGGTTTTACTCGTTAGCATTAAAATTTACTTCAGCAGGTGCGTTCCTCTGTTCCCCATTGCATCTGTAGGACACCCCAATGTCGTGCTTAGCTGCAGTTGGTGCATTTTTGCTTTATACCATAGACTAGCAAAACCATTGACTTTGGGGAAATTTGGTCCATTCTTGTCTTGTAAATAATGTTTTGGTGAAATACAATCACGGTCATTTATCTGTATACTATTGAAGATTACATTATAAAGGAAAATAATGAAATATCTTTCTTGCTTAACAGTGGGCTTTTTTTTCCAATCGGAGGTCCTCGTAAATTACACTGTGGGGGTTATTATGGTGCAGATTTTTGACACTAGATCACTTATAATTTGCTTAAGCGTCTAACTTTGGTTGTTAATTGTTAGCTATGAGAATCACTAGCAATAAGAATTCATTATGTTCAGCTTTGGTTGATAAAGTTATATTGGTAATTTATTATGTTGAGTCTTATTATCCAAATTCTTGCTATACTTGAATTTTTGATATTTTGTAATTCCAACAAGATGAAATTTTGATGGTTTTAAAGTGCTTCACTTACAATTAAAAGCTCATTATTTTTCATATATATTAATAACTTATAATTATTTGAGATGCTTATTCAAATCACCTGGTCATTTTTTTTCTGGATTATATGGTATTCTATAAGTGATATTGACATGTATTTATTGATTTGAAGAAATTAAAAGAAACACGCAGTAGACAGTATTTTCTTATATATGTTCAAAATATATTTTTTCCATTTCTTTCTCCTTCTCTATTGGTAAAGAGAAAATTTTAATTTCATTGTATCTAATAATGTGTGTGCATGTGAGTGCATAAGAGTAGTGTGTGTGTGTGTGTGTGTGTGTGTATGTGTGTGTGTGTGTGTGTGTGTGTATCAGTTACTTTTTACTCGTTGCTGGGACAAATACCCAACACTCAAAATGAAGAAAGGAAAAGTTTATTTAGCTCACAGTTCGTGGAGGTTTCAGTCCATATTTGGCTGGCCCAAGGCTGAGTGGAACACAGCAGAGAACATCCAGTTCATGGCGGCAGAACAGCAACAAAATGGTGGCGGAGGTAGCCAACCAAACAGGGAAGCAGAGAGCAACAGATCTAGTATGTCTCTCTGTCTCAGTCTCCGCCTTAGACTACACCCAGAATCACAGAAGTACTGAGACCCATAATCCCATCAGTACTAAAACCCATAATCCCAGGGATCATGGATCAAATTTCAAACTCTAGAAGTTCCCGCCCCCTGACTCATGAGGCTCTGGGGGAAACAGTGTGTGTTTCTCTTTCAGGATTCTCTGCAACCATAAGAGCACAAATATATCACCTACATTATTTTCCTGGATTTTTCTCTTGCCTTTTCATATTGAATTCTATAATCACTAGAATATGTTCTTTTGTATTGTTTCAAGTAGTGATGAAATGCCCCCCTTTCATATTGAAGATCAAATACTTAGCACCATTGCTAAAAAGATCTCATTTCTTCCTCTTTTGTCTTGCCATTGCTTGTTAAATCTCAAATTCACATAATTAAGGCTTTTGTTTTGAAAGTCTACATCAATTTAGCTATTATAGATTTAAGGTAAAATTTCATATCTCAGAGCAAGTCATCAATTTCAGTGATCTGCTTTGCCTGTGTCCTCTCTTTTCTGGAACATTCTTAAATATTTTACAATTTTGAGCAAATAATGAAAGCTTCAGTAAATCATCAGTAATGATTCGGTGTACAGAGCACTGAAATAGTATGAGACTAAGGAAATTTCACAACTTTGATGTTCTGAACCTATAAAGATAACATAATGCCCAATTAGTTAAAAAGTGTTCAATTTTCGTGAACAGTACATTTTTCTCTGTCTTTTATATAAATTTTATCACACTTGTTTAAAGGTATTAATATTCTCTCTTACCATTAATAATTTCAGGGGCCTGGCGGGAAGGCTCAGTGGTCTGAAGCGCCTGTTTGGAAAAGCTGGGGTGGCTTCAGGGACCGCAGTTCGATCCCCGGCACCACATGCTGCGCTGGCCCTGCCCTCAGGGCGGGCTGAGCCGGCCATAAAAATGATTGAATAAACAAATAAAGATTCTGAAACAAGAAAAAAATAAATAAATAAAATTAAAAAATAATAATAATAATTTCACATCTTTATATTATTTTTATTGTATTAGGATTTTTAACACATTGGGCTGAAAGGCATCAAACTTTCGTAATTATTTAATTATCTTTTCTTCATGAAAGATTATTTATATCCCATTTCCAGTCTTAATGTCTATCATTTCTTTTTCTTATTCTATTTGTGTAGTGGATTTCTAATTGATGGTCAACTTATTACACCCAGTTGAATAAAACTAGCATTGTGGTAGGTACAGGAGGGCCACCTGAGGGTTGCTGCCAGGAGCATAAAGGCGTAACAGTAGAAGCTGCCAAAACACTGATAGGAATGCTGTTTGGAAAGCTGTTGGAGCTCCTGGAAGCTGCTAGTTCTTTTGGGCTGTTCTGCTGAAGGACCTTGTCATGCTGGCTTTCACAATGAGCTTTGGAGGAGCTTTGGTCCTCATCTTGAGTATGACTTCCTGACTCCAGAGGGAAAGATGGTGCACTGCTCAGCCTCGCGGAGAAACTTGATACATTGACTTCCTGAATGGACTCAGCTTCCTTCATCACTGGAGGAGCTCAGAGCCTCACTGTTTCTTGGAAAGGCTATGGTACTTTTGAGGTAGCCCTGGGGCATACGTTGAGCATTGCTTCCTACATTCAGTTCAGATCCCTTAGCCTGCTAGCCCAGATCTTTTATGCCACTGGCATAGACTTCATAGCTTCCACCACTAACCTGTGGGCCTTTCAGCCCAAAGTGAAGTAGGATCCAGGCCCTCAGCTGGATTCTTTTGTATTTTGTGTGGATAGATTTCCTGTACTTCTATGTGATTCCTGGGTGATTCCTTATAAACTAACATCATAAAATGTAATCCTGATACTACAACTCTGCTATTAAGAAAGTGTATTTTCGTCAGGGTGGGACGACAATTTATACTATCTTTTAAAACATCAATCTTGAATTCCTGAAACCAACACTCACTTTGGTGGTATACTTGGATAATTTAACATACATGAATGCAAACGTAATGAGGTTTGATTGCAAATTTTAGAGTATGATGTTATTTCTATGAATGAGACTGATATGTTTATTTTTTACTATTTAATTTAGTTGTAGTATCAAGATTATGACAATATTTTGAAATGAATTATTCCATGACCTACATTTTCCTAGGCTATGGGAGAGTTTTCACAGGGTTGCCACTGTTTAATGTAACTGATTTGGGTAGTTTTGATTTGGATATTTATTTTCAAGAGTAGGTTTTCAATTATGAATTGAATCTTAATTTCATTTTGTCCTAGTAATAATGTACAACATGAGAACTAATTTGAAAATTTAATTCTACAGTCCATTATTCTTTTGATGATGATAGTCACTGAATTTGTGTTATTTTGTTATGTAATTTATGGTGACGAATATCTCACTCACTTTTATCTATTTTCCTTACTTGCATATTTTGAAGTCTTAATCCTGCCTAGGCAGTGTCAAGTCTCAATATACCGTAAATTTGAGATCATTTTATCTTAATCACGATCTCAAATTTTTTTTTTTTAATCGTGAAATGCCACTCTGTATATCTACTTTTCGTTACGTCAGGGGCACATGGTGTGGACCAGCTGCTACAGTGTGCTGGGGTATTTTCTGTCTACATATTTGCCTTCCATCATCTTTAGTCTCATTTTATCTTTAAGTTGTTTCTCTAGCCCATATGACTGGATAGTGTATTTTTTTTCTGTTGTCCCAGCTCATTCTACTGCACTACACATCATCCTGTTTTTATTATTTTCCCTATAAAAAAGATACCATTCATTAACTGTAGTGTTTAAAACATAATCCTCAAATATATAATCCAAAGTATCATTACAAAAAATATTGAAATACCATGAGAAAAATATTCGTTATGTTCAAAATCTTAAACAATAAAAATATTAAATGTTCTGTAAAAGGTAATATAGATTATTTGAAAGTTAGCTATTCGTATGTATGTATGTATGTATGTATTTATTTATTTGCAATACCGGGATTGAATTCAGGATAATGCACTTGAGTTATTTGTATTTTAAAAGATCATGTAATTGAGAAAGGCATAAAGATATTATAGGGTACATCATTAGACCTGATTATAAAATGAAATGAAAAATGATGATACAAATATTTTTGCAAACATAAGGTACATTAATCATACTGCACATGTACATTTGTAAGTAGCTGAACCATATTCCCTAAGACATAGCTATTACAGAAAAATGTGCAAATACATAAAACTATGTTTGGTTATTGCGCACGTTCAGCGTTACAGCTGCAGTCATGAGTAATAGCATGATAGATAATCCAGATTTTGAAAGGATTGATTACAAACTGCAGAAGGTCTTAATATACATTCTGCAAAAAACTAAGATCTTGAGAAATTTGATCTCTTACAAATCCACATATTCAAAGTATGTACAGCATTTCATTTATTGAAATTTTAGTATTTATTGAAATGTACAAAGTGGTTTTATGTAAATGGTATTTTGATGATGTACATTTTTATAGAATAAATTGGTTAAAATATATATAATGATTAGAACTCTCTGAAAGGCTTTCACACTGTGTACCTCCAATACTGGAAATGTGGGGATAAAATATATAGTACAGCACATTATGAAAAAAATTGCTGCAATTAAAAGCAGTGTGATGGGGGCCAGCGAGAAAGCTCAATGGTCTGCACCAGCCCCACCCCCAGGGAAGGCTGAGCCAGCCATAAATAAATAAATAAATAAATAAATAAATAAAGTTACAAAAAAGTATTGTGACAAAATAGGAAAAAAATATTAAAGAGAAGTGTAATTAAAGAAAAAGAAAAAACAAAGAAAACAATATAAAACCAAAATAGAAAATTTAATATATTAAAAATATTTTAGTAATATAAATAACTAGCAGGAAGAGAACACCAAGTTTTACAACAAATATGTGAAATTCATATTATTTTGTTAAGTGAAGTTCTGTATCACTTGTAATTTTTCTGTTTTAATACTATTTGTATTCTCTTCAAAAAATAAAAAAGATTAAAAAGCTAAAAAAATTTTATAGAAATGCATTATAGGTTTTTGTAATGCAAATATGGTTTGAATCTATTAAAAATTCCTGAAGGGTTACCAGCTGAAATGAATTATGATGCCCATAGTCAAAACCTAATTTTTTTTTAAATGGAGCTTTTGACCATTACACTCTCTAGTAGGTATTTACCACTGTCAATTTGATTCTAAATACATTGATACCACTATAAATAAATTATATTGTTCACACCTTGAAATTAGCTCTTAGGAATCTTAATCAAACCTAAGTTCAACTCTTTACTTATGTAGCTGAGAGATTAATCGACATATGCTTTCTTCTGCAGTATCTATTCAGTCTTCAAATAAATGTTTATCATGTACTGCTTTATTTTCTCCAGTCATTAATACAAAAAAAGCAGATAAATCCTCAAGTCTTTAATCCAGTGATTATTGGAATTGTACATATTTGAGTACAAAACAGGAAGAATAATTTGTAAAGTGTCATTCATTATTTAAAGCAAATTATTTTCTAGTTTTTCCATGTTAGACTTAGTAATAAATAGTTTATTTTCTTCAACAGCCAAATGCCTAACCAAGAACTGCTCATTGCTTAGATTGTATTGTAATACTGCAGGAATTTCTGCAGTATTGCAGCTATCAGTAAGCGGCTGTGGTTCCAAGGGTCCCTGAACTTGTCATATTGTTTTGATTCTCTGGTGAAGAACATTGTTGAAGGCAGATATGAAGTTTTGGCAACTATCCTATGTACAACAGCAAAACAGTAATCTGTCACTCAGAATTTGGGTTTCTAACTTTTTATTTTCTGTAGCCTTTATAAAACAGCACTTTGGATTTGAAGATTTGGGATTTTAGAATTTCAAAATTTAGTGTTTTTAGTTTTTTGGATTGTGATTTTTAACTTTGGTTTTTAGCCCCGATTGAACTTAAGGATTTTGTGAGATTTTAATATTTGTGATTACCGTATTTGAGATTGTCTTTTGACAGTTAAATAGGGCTGGCTGGTCAATTCTACATCACTTCACCCCAAACATCTACAATAGCCTGCCCCACTCTGCTCTCCTAGATTCTTACTATTTGGTAAGATTCCTAAAAGCAAATTTCAAGGTGTGAACAACATAATTTATTTACAGTTTCCTCAATTAAATACATTAGATTGACTTGTATTATATTGTAATATTGCAGAAATCTCTGTACTATTGCACCTATCAATGCCATCAAATTGACATGTGGTAAATGCCTACTAGATAATAGTAAAAAGCTCGTTCTAAAAAATTTTATTTTTTGACTACGAGCATCCTAATTCGTTTCAGCTGGTAAGACTTCAGGAGCTCTTAAGAGATTAAAAGATTGTTGATTGTGATTCTCAAGTTAGATAAGCAGTGATCTAGAAAGTGCAACATTCCACATGGCATGTCTGCCAAATCTCATCCTCTAAGGATGATGCTTACCTAAAGCCCTCTTCCTTTATTTACTTATTTATTTTATTTTTAAAAATCACAAAATACTGACAGAAAAAAAATTCCAATAGAAATGATATGAAATTTCACTAAGTATAATTATAAGGATTTAATGAGGGTTACTGTGTTACATGATGTCTTTAAATTATTTACTCAGATTACCAGATATAAGCCTGCAAGATTTGTTGAAAAAAAAAGAAAACAATAACCAAGAAGCTATAAGAAATTCAAAAAAGGAAAAATAAATTGGAGTAAAAGAAAATTTTAAGCATTAACTGCTCCTTTCAAAAGAACAGCAGAATTCAGCAATACAATTATTCAAACTACCCTGCCTAGATACCTAAAAATATTTTTTCCTTCTTTCATTTATCCTTTTCCTTATCCCAGTATTGCTTTCATATTCAACATTGTCTTTGTCTTTCACGGTATGTGTTGTGCCTTTTAAATTTTTATTATTCATTCTGATTCTCATGCTAAGGAGATAATATGATGTTTACATATGTGAATTTGATATATTTCATTTATCCATATAGTCTCCAGCTACATCCATTTAGTGACAAAAATCTCAAATGTATCTTTTATGTCACTAATAATACTCTATGTATAAAAATGCCCACATCCTTTTTATCCATTCCTCAATTGATGGGTTTGTGCTTTTTCCAAGATTTAGCTGTGACAAATTGCACTGTTATAAAAATAGGTGCAATTACTTGATGTGATATGATGATTTCAGTTCTTCTGGAAAAATACCTGGATGAGGAGTAGCTAGCTTGAAGGAGTCTTGCAATTCTAAGTTTTTGGGGAATCTCCATATTGATTTCCATAATGGTGTATTAGTATGTACTAGCACCAACAGTGGAGAAGGGTTCTTTTTCCCACACAGCCTCTCCAGCATCTCATTTTAGTTGACTTCTTGATAATAGCCATTCCTTCTGGCATAATATTTTATCTCGTCACTGTGTTATTTTACATCTTTTGAATGACAAATGATGTTGAATATTTTTTCACATATTTGTCATTTATATCTCTTCATCGGTGCACTATATATTCATGTCAGGTGCCCAGTTTTGGACTGAGTCTTTGAATTTGGGTGGCCTGATTCTTTTTTTTTTTTAATTCATTATATGTCCTGGATAGGAGTCCTTTTTCTGAATGACAGTCTTCTATATTTGTCTCCTACTTCAGGGTTGTTCTTTTTATTCTATTGGTGATTACTTTTGATGCTCAGAAACTGCCTGGGGTGATCGCTCAGTAGAATAAGTGCTTCCCTGGTAAGAGCAAGGGCCTGAGTTCAATCCCTGGTTCTGAAAAAAAAAAAAAAAGTTGATGTGCAGAAACTTTTTACAAAAAGAGATCCCAACTGTTGATTCTTTCAAGTATTTCCCATGTTGTTTGATTTTATTTATGAACTCTTTACCTGTCCAATGACTTAAAGTTTCTAACTACTTTCTCTTCTAGATTTTGTGTTGTAGTTTTAATATTTAAATCTTTGATCCATTTGATTGCATTATTGTGTTTAGTGATAGGCATGGTTCTATTTTAAGTCTTAGACATGTTGAAAGCTGGTATTTCCAGTACCATTGATTAAGGAGGCTATCTTCCTTCCTGTAATAATTGTTAGCCCTTTTGTGAAACATAAAGTGGTTGAATATGCTTGTATTTGTGTTTACATCTTCAAACTTTCCATTGATCTATATATAGGTCTGTGTATAGGTTAGCACAATTCTGATTTTATCACAGTAGCTTTTACCATAATTTCACTTCAGGGGTTGTGGTACGTCCTACCTTGCCTCTGTTGCTGAGGATCGATGTTGCTAATCTAGGTCTCTTCTGGTTCAAATAACTTTTTGTAATGTGTTTCTAAATATCTGAGGTATACTAATAGTATTTTAATCGGAATTGCATTGTATCTGCATAATAATTTGGGGAGCATATCATTTTCATAATGTTAGTTCTTCCTATCCAGGAGCAAGGAATATCTTTCCATTTTCTGAAATCTACTTCAACATCTTTTTTAGGATATTATAATTTTTGCTGTACAAATATTTTACATCCTTTGTGAGGTTGATTCCTATGTATTTAATTTGGGGGTTATTATTATAAAAAGCATGATTTCCATAATTTCTCTCTCAGTGCATTTGTTGTTTGTTTATAGACATGGTATTGGCTTTTGAGTACTAATTTTGTATGTTTTCTACTTTCCTGAATTTGGTTATTAAATCTACAAGTTTCTTAGTAGAGTGTTTGGGGTCTTCTATGTACAGTATCATGTCATATTCAAATAATGATAATTTTACTTACTCTTTTCAAATCATTATTCTTTTCATTTCTCTATCTTGCCTAATTGCTCTGGCTAGTGTTTCCAGAACTACACTGACCAGAAATGGTGATGGTAAAAGCCTTCTTCCTCTTATTAGTGAGCTAGTACTAAGATGGAGAAAACAGCACAATTTACTCCAAAAAACACAAAACTCATGCCATAAATTATTTACTACTTCCAGTTATGTTAATTTCAATAAATTAAAGGGGCAAATCCAAAGAATTCCTAGTTTCACCCATTGCTGAACTCTTTTTTTTCAGTACCAAGGATTGAACTAAGGACCTTGTGCTTGGCTTACTCCTCTGAGCTATCTCCCTGGCCCCTATTGAACTCTAAATAGGCTATTTAGGAGCTATGTACTGATATTAGAATGTAAAGGAGACTAACGTTGATTATCTTCTCCTTTAGCACTTTAACCAAATTCTTTATGTTGTAAAAGTAAAATAAATATAGTCTTCCAATATACATTGAAAATGTATACTTTTTCTCTTTATCTCCATGTTCTGTTGTATAACACATATGCAAGCCCATTACATTTTTTTTCTGCCTTATTTTAAGGGCATCCTAATTGCTCGAAAAAGTTTAACCTTTCACAACTGCTAACACTTTTTTCTCACAGCAAAAAAAAAAAAAAAAAGAATGGTATACAATATAACCTATTTTGTTTGAAATCACTTCCTTCTTGATTCCTTCTTAATTCGCTCACAATAAATTTAAGTGCTTAACTACACGTTCAAACATCATGCATTGCTGAATTCTTACATTATTTTCACATCTACGGCCATCTGCCACTCTACTGTCTTATCTATAGTATTCCAGAGTTCTGCTTTGTACTAATCATTTGTGAGAACACTCCAGGAGGCCCCATCTATAAGGCAGAAAGTGAGTCTTCACCAAGCAACCTATCTACCAGCATCTTGACCTTGACTTTTCATCCGCCAAAATCATCAAAATAGCACGACGTTCTCTTTGTCCCTCTATTTCTGTTTCTGTCTGTCTCTGTCTCCCTATTTCACACATAATATAATTATCTCTTTCTACTCAATGACCAGAATTACCACTCTTCTGGCTTTGAAAGAATCCTTATTAAGATACAGCTCTGGATGGAAAAGGGAATTAGTTGAAGTTATTGTTGTTTAATCAAAGTGACACTAAAATTACAAATTAAAACTAATAAAAATCAATATCATATAACTTTAAGGTATTTGCCAAAGGAAATGTTTCATCACTTTTAGACTGTCTTTGACAACTTGAAGAGTAACTGAATCTGAATTTATACCCATTGAGATATTCTTATAAATTCACTTAGTCAAATTCATTAACTTAAATCAAGTGACTCATGTAAGTTGATACACAAGGGAAAATGGTAACAATTTTTACATGTGTACAAATAATGAACACCTCTGGTGGCTATATATGCTTATATATCACTTACTACAATGTATTGATATGTTATACCCTTCCACTCTATTACGATATAAAAAATGTTTCCTCACATTAAATTGCCCATGTCTACATTAATGCTTTTCACATTATTTTCTAAGTATCACAGTTGCTATATACTACTGTAATATAATAAGAAAAAGTATGTAAATGTCATTTTCAATTAGAGATGTTATGGTATGATTTTCAGTGCAATGTTGGGATTAGGACTTTTGACAGTGATGGAGCTTGGGAGATAGCTCTGTGGCACAAGTGCCTACCTGGCAAGTGCAAGGTCATGAGTTTGAACCCCAGTCATAAAAAAAGAGAGAGAGAGAGAGATTGTTGACAGTGGGGAAGGGTGGTTGCTCAGTCAGTCCGCTGAGTGGATTGGTTCCGCCCTAAACTCAGCCATCTGGATAAGATTAGAGGGACTGAAAGAGGCTTGTTGCCTGGTTTTTGCTCTTGTATGTTTTTGCTGTTTTCTGCCAGGCGCTGTTTTTCCTGTGCCATGTGCTTACCTGTCTTGGATGACTCTGGGCTGAAACCTCCACAAACTCTGAGCTAAACAAGGTGCTCCACCTTGACTTTGGGTGCCAGAAACTTTATCTCAGCAATGAGAAAAGAAACAAAAAAATTCAGAGGAGTTAGTGCCAAACCGTATAGTCGTCAGCCCTGCTGGCAACTGTTGTTATCTTACTGATGTTGATTGTTTTATATGCACACAGTGTGAATACTAATATATGTAAACATACATAAGACTTGCCCTTTTGAGTAAAGCATATATTTTAGCATTGTGTAACTATACTTAGGTGCTATTACTTGAATATTAGTCTTAAACATTTGTGTACCTCACAGTATAAACTGATCTACACTTTCCAGTGGACTCACTGGAATCAATTTACTTTAGTTTTATTTTTATTTTATTTAGTTTTATTATTTATTTTATTTTCCACTTTCCAGTGGACTCATTGGAATCAATTTACTTTAGTTTTATTTTTAAAAATCTCCAGATATCATTCATGTCTATAATTTAAAAAATTCTTTATCTCTGAAGTTTGATCTGGGGATAAAAGTTAAGCCAAAGAAATATTTTGTAGTAAGAATATCATTTGTATAATAATATTTTTTCAGGAATAAGAAAGTGATATTTAGATCAATAAGATTGAATAATATATACTTAATATCAAAATTTTATTTAATATATTTGTCTAAATATTTGCCTAAATCTACTAAGGAAATATGTAGTACATACTAAAATTACATATATGATTTACACAAACTATGCAATATATTGTGTAAAATATAAAATATTCAATACAGAAAACGAAGTCAATATTACTCTTGTTTTTCATACAAACACGCACATGAGTCAACTCAAATTATATGAGCAGAAAAGTCAGTAAATTTTAAAAGTAAATTTTAATTGTTCAGTTAAGAAAATGCTAAAGAGTAAAGGATTATTAATTGTAAATTAAAACAGTAGAATAAATAGGGAAATAACAGTGACAAAAATCAAAGCAAAATGAAATTGATTCATTGTTGTTTATAATAAGACAATAAGAAAGAACACAATTTTTCTTTTCTTTTTCTTCTTTCCTGACTCACCTTTAAATTGGAAATAATGGCATTTTCATTAGAAAATTACTGTGACATTGAGTTTGTCATTACACTAAAATAATCACAAGTCAATATATGGTTGTAAAAAATAAATATTTATTTGTCTATTATAATTTCATGCACAGCAGAAGAGATTGTAGTCTAAGTAACATTTTATTATGTATTATTAAGATTTTGTTCTTGAAAAACACATTGTAATTTGCTCCTTTGCAAATAACAGGATGATACACTTCACAGGAAGGAACTGTTTCAGGTTTACTCCAAGAAGGAGAAAGAAGTTATGATAACTATTTTAGCGAACTCTGTAACCACTGCTGACATCACCATATTGTTTCATTCAATTGGGAAAAGGAATAATAGGAAATAAAAAGAAAGATGTTCTAATTCAAAAGCTAATGGAATGAACAAGAGCATTGGAATTTCTTGACTCAACAGTATACAAAGAAAAAATCACAAAAATCAGAGTAAATCTGGGGATACATTCAGTATTTGTAAGTTTAAGTGTTTGTCTATACACATATTGCCTAGAATCTACAAAATCGCTTGTTAGAATATATTCAAAAATAATAAAAGAGCTATTATTCAAATCATAAAAATGTTCTATGACAAATCGAAGTTTGCTTTGATATGTCAATTTAAAATAGATTTCAAGGGTTGTGTCATAGAAAACATTCTTGACGTTAAATATGTTACATCTGTAAATGTATAAGTTTCATTTAAAATTTTATCACTTTAGGGCTAGGGAGATAGCTTAGTAGTCTAAACACCTGCCTGGCAAGCAAAAGGATGCAGGTTCAATCCCCATATCCACATGTTGTGCTGGGCCCAGAATCTCAGGGACACCATGTCCACCAAAATTTTAAAAGTCATTAGTATTATACATGCAAGCATTCTTAAAATCTATGAAACATATTATTTATTTTTAAAAACATTTTTCATGTATTTAGTACAGCATCTACAGGATCTCACTACACAGATTAGACTTGTGATGATTCTCTTGTTTTCAACCACTCAATGTTAGGATTACAGGAGCGGGCAACCACACCCAGTCTTGGTCACCACTGCAGCGTGCCCCAGGGGTTGGGTTAGCACGACACGCCAGATATGAATACCCACACCCGCGCCTGCCGAAGCAGGCACTTTAGCAACTGAGCTATCTAGCTGGTACTTGAAATATATTACTTAAATGAAATTTAAAACACTAAGAAAATATGTTCCTATAACCACTTTTGCCATGTGTATCATATACATCAGTTCAGGAATGCATGTGTTCACAAATAACTTGTGGGGCAACAGAAACATTTGGAAACATTTTGCTTCTCTTTTCAAATTCCCCATTGGATAACAAACATGGTTATCTTCTCTGCAGGAACACAAAGGCTGCCGTCTTCCTTAGAATCATGGAACATATCAAAAAGACAAGAGTGACATGTATTCCAAACATAGTTTTAGTGTTACATTGTGCTATAATCAATATGCTGAACCTTTTGAAGGTTCTTGAGACCAATATCTGATTCATCCTGTGTACACAAGTGTATGGTTTTGCTATTGATATGTTTTCTGCTTTATCTGCTTCCAGTCACTTCATTGTTTAATCCATAACACATTCAGCTGTGTTATGCCCTTATGTTCTTGTTTTCTTCTTTAAAGTTCTTATATTAAGGAGACTAGACGATATTTACACATATAGGTCTGGTTTATTTCACTAATGAGTATATGTTCAATATACATCCATTTATATATGAAGTCCTCAAACTTATCATTCTTTATGCATGAGTAGTATTACATTATATAAAAATACCACATTTTTTAACCATTCTTCAAATGATGGGCATTTTGGTTGTTTCCAAGATTTGGCTATTACAAATTGGGCTGCTATAAACATAGGTGCACAGATATTGCTACGGTACTGCTCCTGGTGTAAACTCAGTTACTGTAATTCTCTCAAGAGTGTACTTGAAAATAAGAGACTGGGCCAAAAACCATATTCTTGACAGCTACAATTATGTATTTCCTTGAATTTCCAAATATCTGTGTCAAAATTGTGTAACTGCTTATATCACATTGTATGGAAAGTTATTAGAATACCAATGATGGTCAGAAAATATCATTTCCAAGCTAAGTCAAAGATATTTGATACTCAGAAAGCCAGTGATGATAAGCTCAAGTACCTATGTTATAGAGTAATAGTATCACAAAGCTTTTCTCCTGGAGGATTAAGAATGTAAGTTAACAGACCAAAAATTGGAGAAAAAGAAGGGCTATAAGGATAGCCAATATTTTGGTCCTAGCCCTTCAAAATCAATAAGGACCCAGGATATAAGAGAACCTGTGCTGTAATATCCTATAACTCAGAGGTGTCCCAAATTCCCTGGCCAAGGAGATTATGGGGCCTCAGAGGAAAGGGGTGAATGAACTATAGTGTGTCTAAGGAGAGTCACCCAGAGAAAAACATTCTCTCAGGCTTTTACAGAAAGCAAAATGGCCAAGCAATGGCCATGACTCGTCCCGAAGGCTGACACTAACAACAGTTCTACAAAGTACCGCCTATGGCCCCAAACTTAATCCTGAGGGGATTTGACCCTGGAAGATACCAAAAAAAAAAAAAAAGTTTTGTTATACAGGTCTTGCTTCAACTTGCCCTTGACCTCCCAGCAAGGAAAAAAAAAAATGCTTAATTACAATGTATGAAATGCAGATCTAGTTTGGTGAGATGAGCTTTAGGAGGCTTACATTCAATAGCCTCCAACATCACAAACTTCACTGGTGGCCCACTGCAATTGCAGAACTTTTGACTGTGTATGTATCTGCTTCTTCTTAGTCCAAAGAGAAGTATATTCTTTTCCTCTTATTTTTTTTTTCTAAGCAACATCAATAGGGAGGTGGGTCATGCGCACACACTGTACTCTGTAGAACGATTGGGAGGACAATATGCAATATGTCAACTTTCAAAGAAAAGAAAGGGGAAAAGAAAAAAAAAGTAATGTTGATTTAGAAGGGTTAATGTTTAATTGTTTGATCAATCTTATATACCTATATGTATTAATCTAAACTGATCTGATGCTGAAAATATGTAATATAACCATTGTTAAATTTAAACAATAAAAAAATTGAAATTTGAAAAAAAAAAAAAAAGAATCATGGAACAAATGAAGTCTGTGAGTGGAACTACCACTGCGTATGTGTGTCTATAGATATACTTCTATAGATAGGTTAGATAGAGAGAGACAGAGACAGAGATAGGGACAGAGACGGAGATGGAGAAAGGTATTCAATTTTATAAAGAGCTTCAAAAATCATAGCTTGCTGTTTAAAATACTAATTGAGCATCTCTAGTATATTGATTAAGTTAAAAAGAAATTAACTTCACATTTGAGGAAGCCAATCACTACTTCTAATGGAGAGGCAGGTATTTTCTATTTACCTTAACTATTCATTTAAATATTAGAGATGGAGGCAAGAAAATATCTACTACCTACTTAGTAGTGTAAGTAACTGCCCACATGTTAATTAAGAATATATCGAATCAAATCTTATTTTATAAAAGCACAGCACACGTATAGGTCCATAGCTTTGAAAATAGCTGCTAAGATTTTCAAAACTCAAGAATAAATTACTAGATACATATTGAAATATATTTAATATGTCAAAGAAAAATAAGCACAATGCACCCAACACTGAAACTTTCTGGTTTTCAAACATAGCTTAAGAATTTTTTTTCAGATTGTTGTTAAATCAAGAAGGCCATTTTGTGAGTCACATGACTTGGGATCCTGATTCTATCCCTTCTGGAGGATTCGCAAAACATAGGGGTGCTTTCTTTTTCCTCTTTTAATTGTTACCGCTGTTCATTAGTATCAGGTTGGATATTTTTTGTCTAAAGCCTTGTGGGTTTCCCCAAATGTCCCATGTACAGTCTTTGGATGCAGAGAATGGCTTTGTGTTAGATACCTTTTCTTCTCTTCCAATTGACATTTCCAGGGGTGGAGAGATAGCTCAATAGTCTAAAGCATCTGCATGGCAAGCACAATGAACCAAGTTCAGTTCCCAGCACTGCATGCTGTGTTTGTCCTGGAACCCAACGTGCTAGAGTACCTGTTGTCCCAGTGCTGGTAAGGCTGAGCCAGGAGAATTTGAACTGCAGAGTGAGATCCTGTATCCAATAATAAAGAAAAAGCAATAATCCGGGTTACATTTCTAGGTCACCTGCTTCTTCACTCTGCATCTCGTATGCACAGGATAGAAGATCCGGAGCACTAACTGCCATGGTGTTCTAGCAGCCTGATCTTCCAAGGTGGTGTCTTTTCTGGTCCTCATCACAGAGGTTTCTCATAATTGTTTTATACATTATATCTGTGGTATTTTTTCATATTAGTACTTAGGACAGACAGAACCCCAATGGATACTACTAGTTTCAAAGCTTTCTTAAGTGGGATTTACTAGTAATAGGGTAGGAAGTAAAAACTATGTCTTTTCAGATGGACTATGAATAGAAACATATTTACAGAACTCAGGATAAGTTCTGGAGCCCGAAACAGAAAAAGAAAAAGACAGGAAAATAATGAAGAGTCAACTCTGCACACACTAGCATTATACGAGATGGAGGGTATGAGACATCTACTTCCAACTTCAAATTCATGCCTCTATGAAAAATTTTGTTGAGAAATAAAGAAACAAACCATGTATCATACAGATTATTTATTTAACATAAAACTACTAAATAAATATTAATGGCAGTATACATCTATATCAATATATAAGCACATGCATATGCCTATAAATATAATCTGTATTTATTTCTCTTTTTCTTTATTTTCCTTTGCCCAAATTCTTCTATTTTTAAAAAACATTTACTCAGTCACATACACAGGAAACATAACTATAAAGACTTTCATACAAACATCCTTAAACATTTTTTTTTATTTCAAAGTAACTTGAAATGCCCAAGGTTTGCATAGCTGGCACAGAAGCTGTACCTAGCTATTGTGACAGGGACAAGAGCTCACACAGTCAAGACCATTGAGCCTGGTATCACGCTTGCCACAGATCCACGGGCTCAGCGTCCAATTTGAGTCATAGTGTCGTTCCTGGCTGGGACTCACAAAGCCTCGAGCCCTATCTCTTTGTCTGCTAAGCTGGGACCGTTGTTGCTTGTCCTTGGTGACCTTGATGCTGATGGGCCTGGGTAACTGTCCAGTGGGTCACTCATTAGTTTGGGCTTGGAGTTTACTCGGGATTCAGGTTGTATGTTTGGGAGCTCCGAGTGCATTTCCCACATTCTGGTGGCAACCACAAGGCCATGGGGACCTTGCCTGCAATGTTTCTGTTTCATCCTTGGTTGAACAGAGGTTTCTTATGACTCATTTTACAGGACATATTGTCACTGATGTTAGGGGCAAAAGCTAGTTAGCTCCAGGCCCTGCTGATTGCTCATCTGAGGCCATTATCCCTGTTGTTGTAAGATGAGATTCTACTGCCACAAATCAGACAGTAAGGAATACCTGTCCCTTCCCCCGGGGATACTTACTAACCAATGCCTTCTACCCACATGGACCTTGGGGACCACATATTGCACTCATTACCTTTTTACTCACTCTCTCAGGTTTGGCCACAGGGACCACTGTGTGTTGTTTCTTGCTTCGCTTCAACAAGCCTGCGTTTGTCCCTTGCACAAGGAGATAGCAGCTCACCTTGGTCAGTGCCGGCCCTATCTTCATCCACAAACATGACTTATTCTGTTAGAGAACAGTGTATGAACCCCAAAGCTTCTGCTGGACGTTATGGCCTCCAGAGCTTGGGTTCAAGGAGCTATGTGTACGTGTTTGTATCCATGAAGGTCTATACTTGTTTTCGTATCTGGCTACATTTATGGCATAAATGAGTTTAATAAAGCAGACTCTCCTTACCCACAAGGTGCTACTAGCTTTCCCTCCTTAGAATACAGTCTTAGATTTGTCATCTGCGTGAAAGACAGATTTCTTAGCTGGACTAAATATGCACACCTTTGTCTCTAGAGCCAAGAAAGTGGCCTGCAGGGCCAGTCCTTTCCGGTAGCAGGAGGAAGCAATCACTGGGCGCAAAGTCTATGGCTAACACAGCACTGGCCACTGTTCATGGCTTTGCAACACGAGTCATGATCAGCCCATCCCACATATCCTGCCCGAGCACCCAGACAGTTATAATGTTCACATTTTCTATAAGCAACTCAGAAAACTGTTTGGGCCCCAATTCATGCTCCACACCTAGCCTGCCAAACACCTTGATGCTCCAAGACCAGGATTCCAGTGTGTTCAGGGCACTGGACTGGGCTTGCTGGAAGAAATGTGAGGATGAATCAAGCAGAGAATGCCCTCGGTGGGAAGCACTGTGCTCAGTATTCTGTTCTTTAAAGGAATAATAAGCTAAATAGTATTGAAACTAAATATCTAGTTTTATAAATGTAGCTGATACAAATTAAAAAATAAAGTATGGGTGGGTGGCACTGGGGAGGTTGGAAACATGAGGATCACCATGGATCTAGGCACTGGAGTGAGACCCTACCAGTTCTAGACGTTAACAAAAGAGCCAGCTGTACCAGGGCACACCCACAATCCCAGCACTCTCTTGAGGGGCTTGAAGCAGAGAGATCATGAGTTTGAACCTAGACTCGGCAAGTTAGTGACTTAGCAACGCTCTATCTCAAAAACGAAAACATTAACATGTCTGGAGATGTGGCTCAGTGTGAGTGCCCTGTGTTAAGTTCCTAGCGCTTTCTCCCTAAGCCACATAAAGTAAATAAAATTTAAAAGACATGTTGGCATACATGTGTGATTCCAGCCATCTGGGGAATTTGAGGAAGAAGATCACAAATTTAAAGCCAGGCTGGAGAGTGTGGTAAGTCAGAGCTGATCCAAAAAAGACCAGGTGCTGTAGCTCAGTGTAGAGCATCAATGGATTCAGTACATGATATCATCAAAAAGAAATGAACTAAAAGCTAAACCATCAAACACTACTGTTTAATATTTTAGATTAGTACAGAAAAAGAGAATGAGCTGTCATACATATCTACTTACAAAGAAAAGGTAAGATTTTTGCAAGGGAAAATCTACCCTATCCTGATCTATGCATGTGAGACTTTCATCTGCCACTTGGAAGGCTGCTCAGAGCAGCAGGTGAAGATGCTCTGGCAGAAACTGCTCCTACACACTGCCCTCTATCACGTGCCTACAAAGGACCCTGTGATTCCCATGGATGGATGGATGGATAAACTTACTCCTTAATGGGAAAGTCAGAATGTAAAAGAAATAGCAATTTATGAAGATGATTTGGACACTTCAGAAGATAAGAAAGGTGCCTGGTTATGAGCTAGTTATGACCTCAGTACACCACTTTCCATGTAGTTTCTGGGTAAACTCAATGTGACCTTGGACCTCAGCATAGACCTTCCTGATAACCAGGGCTCCCCATTCATCAAAATGTACTCTTAGCCACCCTATCCACCTACCACCTCCCTAGAACCCCGTTTTCCCAGTGATTCTCAAGCCATCAATTGTCTTTTCCTTCTGTATTCTAGATATTCATTCAATTCTCTTTGGCATAAAGAGTTTTCAGAGTTATTCATAAATTTATCTTCAAAGGTTTTACAGTCACCAAAATAACTCAATGAGCAGCTGCCCTTGCATGTATGACTAACAAGGCTGCTGCAAACTCTCGTCATCCCCTTATCTATTTTGCTTTCTGGACATCTGTAGGCTTAATGAAGACTATATTGATAAAAAAATCTTTTTTTTTTTAAATTACCAGAGCTTCATATACAAAGTTTTTGCTAAGCTTAAAAATATCTAATGGCTTTCTTATATGTGACATTTCTGATTGTTGTATAATCATAGGAAACAAACTATTTAGCAGTAATTTGAAAGGAGAGTAATAGTATCCTAAATGAAATAGTGAACTTCTGATTATTAGACTTTAACACATATTTCTATACTTAAGGCTCAGACTATCCCAGAAAGTGATGTTAAGGCATAAAGTTACTCCTGCACATGTGTGTTTACATTAACACATATATGTTTTGATATTATAATCATGGAGATATTATTTCCCCTCACAAACATTCTTTAGCATAGAACAAATTATAGCTTAATATGCAAATATCACTTAATAAGGAATATTTTGCCTAATTACTTTTAGAGCTCAATCAAGCATTTAAGTTAGGTGAGAACTGACAGTTTTGGAATGCAAAAGATTTGTCTTTCCAGATTTTAGCTAATTAAACTTGTAATTATTCAATGCTGTTCTTCTTTATGCACTTAAAATATGCTTTTTAAGTCAATTTCCTATGAAGCAGAGCAGTAAGTGATCATCAGCCACATTCCTCAAACAGAAAACATGTGGTTGTTGAATTTATTGATGCTTTCTTTCCTATGCTATGTTTATATTAAAATAGCTGAATTTTTTTTCGAAGGCATTGAAATTGCTCCAAAGAGCATGCATGCATTCCATTACTACTTGAACTTAGAAACTATTTCAAAATCAGTGTTTCATTTTTTAAAATGAAAGTGTTAGAGAACTCTAAATTGCTAATGTGAAGATCTGTGCCAGTGCAAGTAGTGATAACTTTTTTTTTTTTTTTTTTTTAAAAGAATGTTTTGGACAGCTGCTATTGGTCAGGGTTAATTGTTTTTGACAAGGTTACAAAGACGTGCTTCTTTCATTGGAGAAACTAGTGAAGATATGGCAAGGAGATTAATTATGTTATAGAATAACATTGATCTATAAGAATAAAGTGGTTTAGAGGTCAGAAAGTGGGGAGAAATAACTACTGCTAGGAAAGACATGGAAGTATATTCCAACATCCATTAATCTGTATTGTAATTCTAGGACCAGCCAAAGAGCTCAGCAAATTAAAGTGCCTGTAAATAGACACAGAGGCTGGGGTTGCTCCTTAGGCATGCCATGCCAGCCCTGCACCCAGGGCATGCTGAGAGGGTAATTCAGACTGGGTGTGATGGTGCATACCTGTAATCTCAGGTCTTGGGAGGCTGTAAACAGGCAGATCATTCAGAGTCCTAGTGAGACCCTGAACAACCTGTAGACCCTTCCCTGAAATTTATATATATATATATTCTAATGTAACTTTTATCTTTATAACTATTATTCTATTAGTTTGTTGTTCTCATTCTAAACCCTAAAACAATTATAAATATTCCTCTAACTCCCCATGACTGTCTTACTACTGATCACCAAGTTGATGAACAAAATATGTCTATATGAATGAGAGACTTCCCTTTATGTGTTGGCAGAATGAAAACAATTACTGCAACAACTATGTCGATTTTCCTATATTTTAAGAGTCAAGGAAATAGGTCCTTAGTAAAGGAAGCCATTACAATCAGCAATGATTAGTTCTATTGTTCGCAGAGGCCACAGAAAATAAAAACATTTTCTCATCTATGAAGAAGTTCCATAGTGCCAGACATAGCTGTAACATAGCTGTACATAAAATTTTTGTAAACAAATTTTGAATTTGTCTTTTCTTCTAACTTGATGAACCCTTGCTTGTATTCCTTTGAAAATGTCCTATACCTGGTTAGCTAAGTGAATTTAAAAAAATTGGAACAAAGTAAGTTGTAAAACTCAAATGGGTCAAAGTAAATATCATGTATACTGAGCTGTAGCTCAAGAATGCATACTTTTAATGAGAGTGGTAGAAAAATTTGGGAAAAATATTTTACCATAATAAATGCACATACATTTTATTCTAAGGAAAGTCCAAGAAACCTCTTAATTTTTCACTATAAAAGTATGCTATCTTTAGGTAAAATTTTCTATGCCATGGAAATTTGTGAAGAAATTATTTTTTGTAGTTCCATACTATAAGTACTGCTATAACTTTTATGTGGATTTACCCTAAAGAAGTGATGGAAATGCTCTATCAGACAAGTGTCCAAACTGCGATCTAAAACCTACTCATTTATCACAAAATTACTAACACTGCAATTAATCTTGCATACTGAGATTTTAGTTCACAAAATTGCCGAATCGCATGTTAACATTATTTATCATAAAAAAATAATAACACAAGTGCAACAGGTTCCCCTAAAACCAAAGACGCTGCCAGGTAAGGCTTTGAGAATAACTGGGTTGTATGTGTGATACTAGGTCAGTCCACTGATGGGTTTAGCATAGTTCTGGGTGTGCATGATAGATTTACTGGAAAGAAGTCCCCTTAGATGTGGGTGGGGACAGCCAATAAGCTTGTAGCCTAGATAGAATAAGGAGGGAAAGAAAAGTCTGCCTGCTTCTTGACTTCCATGAGGTAGGACATTTCTCTTCTGCCATATTTTTCTATCAGGCTACTCACCTTTGATCCAACTGGTTATAGACTGAATCTCTAGAGACTTTGAGCTAAAATAAACCTTTTCTCTTTCAACCTTTTGGTGTCAGATATTTTGTCCCAACAATGAAATGTCACAGTCACAGATACTAATCAGGTAATTAAGAAAATTTGTTTTAAACTCTTAGAGATTTGTTCATCATTGTAATGGAAGACAGTAGAAACTACAGACGAGCCGGGCGTGGTGGCTCATGCCTGTAATCCCAGAACTCTGGGAGGCTGAGGCAGGAGGATTGGTGCGAGTTCGAGACCAGCCTGGGCTACAAAACGTGAGCTCAAGGCCAGCCTCAACTGCATAGCAAGACCCTGTCTCAAAAAGACAAAAAAAAAAAAAAAAAAAAAAAAAAAAAGAAAAGAAAAAAAAGAAACTACAGACGAAAAATAAGAATAAATAATTTGTAAGAAATTTGTATTAATTTACATTTCATGAATATCTAGTGATGTGGAGCATTTCTTCATGTATTTATACACTTGTTGAATTTCTTTCTCTGAGAAGTGTGTGTTCATCTCAGATGCCCATTTCTGGATTGGGTCTTTGAATTTGGGGACCTTAATGGTTTTTAGTTCTTTATAAATTCTAGATGGAAGACCTTTGTCTGAATAGTTACTAGTTAAAATCTTTTTGAAAATTTTGGGATAGAAAATTATCTTCAACTATTAAAGAGACCTAAAAAACAGGATATCCAAAATTTCAAATTGTGAAAAATTTCCAATTATGAGTCTAAATGTTAGCATGAAAAATAGTTTTGAGAGTAAATTTTATGTAGTTTTGGCATTTGTTAAACTTCTTCTCTGTATCACAGTTGTGTAAACACAGTACTGCATGCAATTGCCACAATAGTCCTATATTATATGTTTCACTTGGATAAGTGAATAGAATTGGACAGAAGTCTTTCTTTGTGTAACTTATGTAATAATTATGCACATATTTCAACTGTGCAACTTTCAAGGGGTGGGGATTTTATCTGAGGAGCCTGGGCAAATTGCACTCATATAGCAAAGTACATATGAGATGAACACATTTAAGAACAAGCTCAGTTTAAAGTCTAAGAGAACATTTCTAAGAAGCAAAGATAAGGAATACATTTCAGAGCATGCTCAGTTGAAAGCTATAGATTCCAAGGTTAAAAAAGAAGAATGGTGGGCAGGAATAATTTGGGGGCTGCTCAGTTTTATTTGATAATGAGCAAAGTTCATTCAAGGTTGTTTAAAGAAATGAGTCAAAGTGACTCAGGGGAAAAATAAAAAAATTGACTCAGGGACCTGGACGATTCACACTAAGTTTTCACAAAGAGGTGTATTTGAAACAAATTACAAAACAACTTTGATGGTGCATTATCTTAAAATTCACAGTAGCTATCTCTGCTTCAAGAAATTTGCCCCTTAAGGATGCAGTCCTCAATCAGTGGTTGACAATATAACTTGAGAAAGACTTATGAAGTGGAAAGCAAGGGGCCAGAGAAATATCTCAGTAGAATAAGTGCTTGTCTGGCAAGTGAAAGGTCCTGAGTTCAGTTCTCTATGTCACAATTAATTAATTAATTAATTAAAAAATAGAAAAAAATAGAAAGGAAACAGGCTAACAGAGAGAAATGGAGATAACTTGAGTTTGAAGTCCAACTCAACAACATGCTGGCTAAACTAGATCCAAGTAGTTAGTTATGGGAAGTTACATTTGTAGCTACAATTCAAATATTTAAACATAAACATAACAAACATATGGAGGACGCAGAAGTTGATATCCACACACTTCCTATGGGTTCATCTATATTCTTTTAAAGCACTGGATCAAAATGGAAATGCATACTTGAAACACCTCCAAATGACAAAATATTTATAAAATTTATTGTCAAATTATTATTAATTTGAATTTTCTTATCAAGAAAGTGCTATGGTAGAAGAAGAAGAAGCAGACTTTTACATCTTAGTATATATGTATGTTATGTAATTATTTACAGGCTCATAAAATTGAGCGAAGAACCCTAAATATCAATTTGATCCTAATATTCATGTGAAATAATCAAACAGGTAAATGAGGAAGACATTGATCATCTCTGGAGAAACAGTAACAGTTACATGTGCATATTATAACTTCAAGAATAAGCACAATCAAAATGAAGCATTAGCTAAGCTGCAGAGACAAGAAGAAAGTGCGATTTGAAGAAACAGATGTTTGGGTGCATGCCTATGCCCCAGTGTTTGAGAAGCTGAAAACAGGAGAATCGCTACAAGTCCAGGCTGCGTAGTGAGACCCTTTACCAAATACACAAGAAAGAAAAGAAACAAGTGCTTGATGAACTCAGAAATACTGAAAAACTTTTGACAACTCTGAAACAATCATCTGTTGTCTTTTATATAGAAGACAACATAAAGTCAGGAAAGGTCTTTTTCATTCAGCAAGAATTTTTAATATTTATCTGAATATATATTAGATAAATATATAGATCTAAAAGTCACTGTAAAAAAAATTAAAAAAGTAAATGTCGCTGTATATCTTCAATTTGGTAAGTGAATTTTCTGTCCAATATGAAGGGAAAGAATTTTTTTGTCTGCATGAACTGACTTTTTTAAAATTAATTTTATTGGTACATTATAGATATACATAGTGATCACATTTATCCTAAGGAATTTGTACCTGTACATAATGTTTCTTAACAATTTTTTCTTGGCTCTCACCCTCCAACACTTCTTCCTTTCACGTACAACAGGTTTGCTTCTGTTATTCTCTATTTTCTCTTTGCTTTCTTTTCCTTCCTCCTGTTGTTTATGGTGCCCCTTCCCTCTCAAAATTTTCTTCCTCTTTCCAATATCTATTGTACACTTCCGTCCTGTTTACCCTTTCAATTTCTCACACCAGAGAAACAATGTGACACTGAAATGCAGCTGCCCAGTTTATTTCACTTCATAGTACCTTCTCAATGTGCACTCATTTACCTAGAAATCTTCCAAGCTTATCCATCTTTATGAACAAGTAGTGCTCGATTGTATATAAATCAGCCACATCTATTTTATCCATGCATCCACTGATGTCCATACTTTCCAAAATTTAGCTATTACAAACTGTGTGCTTATAAACATGGATGTATGTGTATCACTATAGTTTGATGCTTTTAATTCTTTTGGAAGATAATAAGTTAAGGAAAACTCAGTCAAATGAAATCTTTAGTTTTAGTTTTTGAGGACTGTCCTCACTGATTTCCACAGTGGTTGCAAGAGTCTGCACTTCCACTCACAGCAAGAAGGGCCTTTCTTTCCACAGATCCACTAGCATTTGCTGTTGGTTGATGTTTCAACAACTGCCTTTTTTTTTTTTTTTTTTTTTTTTTTTTTTTTTTTTTTTTTTTTTTTTTTTTTTTTTTTTTTTTTTTTTTTTTTTTTTCTGTGTTGAGGTGGTGTTTAATTTGCATCTTTTAATCACTAAAGTTGAACACATTTTTTATATTTTTTGCAATTGGTACTTTGGAAATGTCTATTATTTCTTTTTTTTTTTCCTTCCTCTCCTTCTTGTATTTTAGGGAAGGGTCCACAGACCGTCCAGGGTCTCACTACTAGATCAGACTCATAGTGATCTATTTACAGCCTCCCAAGACCTGGGATTGCAGGCACGCACCACCATGCCCAGTCTCCATTGCCCTCTCAGCATGCCCTGGGGGCAAGGCCGGCATGGCAGGCCTGCAGATCGAACCCCTGGTCCCTGAGTCTGCGCGCAGGCACTTAAATCCACGGAGCTCTTTGAGCAGCCCTGGAAGTGTCTATTTCAGATGCTCATTTTTTAAAAATCAGAGGATTTAAAAAATCATTTTTAAAAAATCAAGGATCAATGAAACTGATTAGAAGATGCAAACATAACTATCAGCACATTCAGCCACCTCATCTTTGACAGAGGGACCAAACACTTTCACTGGAAGAAGGATAACCTCGTACACAAGTAGTGCAGGAAAAGCTGGATTACTAGATGCCAAAAATTAAAACTATCTCTCATAATGCATTAAAATAAAATGTAAATATTAAAACACAGCACTAAATCTTCTGATAGATAGAGTAGGTTTAACTCTTAAAAATATAGGTATAAGCAAAAACTGTGAACAAAGCCGATCACATAGGAAATATTACAAGGAATCAACAACTGGGATTTAATCTTTTTAAAAAGCTTTTGCACAGCAAAAGAAACCAACAGAGTGAAGGGATGACCCACAGAGAGGGAAACAAATTTTGCCAGCTGTTCCTCAGACAAAGATTAATACCTACACTATATAAAGAACTTAAAAAAAAAAAAAAACAAAAAACCTCAGACCTCCCCAAATTTAAAGACCCAATCCAAGAAAGTATATTTTGGTATTCATTCTCATTATAAATTTAGAAATCTGTTAACTTCCATTCTTAACCCTCCAGCAGAAAAGCTTTGTGATACTATTACTCTATAACATAGCTACTTGAGCTTATCATCACTGCCTTTCTGAGTATCAAATATATTTGACTTAGCTTGGAAATGATATTTTCTGACCATCTTTGATATTCTAATAACTTTCCATACAATGTGATATAAGCAGTTACACAATTTTGACACAGATATTTGGAAATTCAAGGAAATACAAAACTGTAGCCTATCAAGAATATGGTATTTGGCCCAGTCTCTTATTTTCAAGTACTACTCTTGAGAGAATGACAGTAATTGAGTTTACACCAGGAGTAGTACATATCAAAAAGACAAGAGTGACATGTATTCCAAACATAGTTTTAGCGTTACATTGTGCTATAATCAATATGCTGAACATTTTGAAGGTTCTCGAGACCAAACAGACCAAAAATTGGAGAAAAAGAAGGGCTATAAGGACAGCCAATATTTTGGCCCTAGCCCTTCAAGGTCAATAAGGACCCAGGATATAAGAGAACCTGTGCTGTAATATCCTATAACTCAGAGGTGTCCCAAATTTCCTGGCCAAGGAGATTATGGGACCTCAGAGGAAAGGAATAAATGAACTACAGTGCGTCTAAGGAGAGTCACCCAGAGAAGAACATTCTCTCAGGCTTTCACAGAAATCAAACTGGCCAAGCAATGGCCGCGACTCGTCCAGAAGGCTGACACTAACAACAGTTCTACAAAGTACTGTCTATGGTCCCAAACTTAATCCTGAGGGGATTTGACCCTGGAAGATAC
>PVJA010022280.1:0-34502 GCA_004027025.1 Myocastor coypus
TGAGACCAATGTCTGATTCATCCTGTGTACATAAGTGTATGGTTTTGCTATTGATGTTTTCTGCTTTGTCTGCTTCCAGTCACTTCGTTGTTTAATCCATAACACATTCAGCTGTGTTATGCCCTTAAGTTCTTGTTTTCTTCTTTAAAGTACTTATATTAAGGAGACTATACGATATTTACACATATAGGTCTGGTTTTAAATATATTTTTTAAAAGAAGAATAGAAACAGCAGTGTTATGAACCTTCCCAAAGAAATGTTTGACTTTAGTTTGTCAGAAATCTCTTAGTACTGTTGAGAATCATGAAATAATGCTTCCCAGAAAAAAAACTCAAATTTTCCTTTCTATTAGGATTCAATTCTGCTTTACAAAGTTTCTAAATGCTAATAAGGATACATCTTAATATCTACAGATATAGATTTATTATCCATATTAAACTACATTTTATGTGATTTTTTCTAGTTTGGTCAAAGGAGATCTGATATTTTTATGCTTATTAATAAATATGTAAAGTTTGAAGGTTAAAGTTTCTTTTAAATATTTAAAGAAAATTTCAAATTACTATGCTATGCAAAATTGTTTTGGAAATAGAAATATAATTTTAAATACACAAATATATGGTATATAATTTTAAATATTTTGTTTGTCACATGAAGATAACAGCAACCCAAAACAGAAATTTTAAGAATAATATTACCATAGTATAAAAATTGCAATATATGCAAATTATGTTAAATATCAAGAGATTTTTAAATGTATTTGTGCATTTTTTGTGCTTTTTATACTTTTCATCAGATGTTGAGAGTGACAAAATTGCAAATATTCTAATCTACATTCTAATCAATCCACTTAATCACTTACCTCGATTAAATCATCTGGTATTTTCTTAGATCACTGCTAAGGTCTGTCATCAACAATTCATCTTTTACTGAAAGAAAATGAAAAAAATGTAGAATTTGAAATAAACAAAAATGTTAATAATATGTCAAGTTTGACATTGTAAAATTTTTGAAAGCAAAATATAGTATAAAAAGAATGATGTCACTGTGAAGTGGAAAGATTATGAAATGTTTTATTACACATAAGCAGTGAATGACAGGATACTTTGTCATTTATACATAGAGCAAAGGCTGATAAATTAATACTGATAAAAATCTTACTTTTTTTTTTACTTATGAAACAAGGGTTCGAACTCAGGACCTTGCACTTGTCAGGCAGGTACTTTTTTTCCTTTTCTTTTTCTTTTTTTTTTTTTTTTTTTTTGTATTTTAGGGAAGGGTCTACAAGGTGTTCAGGGTCTCACTACTAGATTGAATTTGCAGTGATTCACCTGCTGGGATTACAGGCACGCACCACCATACCCAGTTTCAGTCACCCTCTCAGCACACCCTGGGGTTGGGGCCCGGCATATTAGGCCCAAGAATCTTATTAACACAAGCTATCAGTATGGATTTTGAAAAATTTCTTGAAGCATTTTAAATCAATCTTCCTTAATATTTGAATCAGGGGTAGGAATGTCGAATGTGTAGACAACAGAGAGAAAGATAGATTAATAGAAGGATAGACAGATGGGTACGTACATACATACATACATACATACATGTACATACACAAAGAAAGCAGACAAGCAAGAAAAAGAAATATTTTGAAAGTAAATTTAGAATTATGACTGAATGAATCAAGAACATTTTTAAGGCTTTAAGTCTAAAGATGAAACTTTCTTTTTTTTCTACTTAAAAGGCAATAGTCTTCAAGGCACAATTTAAAATGAAATTTCATATGAAATAACAAATGCTCACCGAGGGTCACTGTCCTCTATTCAGACGCTGGTGAAATGTTTGCTTAGCATAGGATTTTATTACAGAATGGAATGGCTTTCCATTCCATTCTGTAGCGTATTTGCCATAATAATCATTGTTTAAGAGTGGCCTCATTAGCAATTCCCAAATCGAAAGAACAGACCAACAATTGAGTAATTGCTAAAGGAAGAACAATATATGAAGCTCTTGAGATATGTATGTAGATTTAGCTCTATCAATATCCCAAGAATTATTAGGTCTTGGTGTGTCAGAGACATGACAAATGCCTCAAAATACATGAAAGAGTGGGTTGTAAAACTTTTAATGTGTGTTATATTGAAACCCTCAACATAATTTGCTATGTGCTGAAATGACGTTAGTTTTGTCTCAGTAGTGTTAACATCAGGCTGTGTGACCCTACATGTTACTTAATCTTGGTTCTTAACTTTTAACCTCTTAAATGCAAGAGGTTGTAGAAGAGTTTGATTATTCTAAACCAGATCATCTAACCATAATGAGTTCTAAAAACAGAGGAGATATATGGGCTCAATTTGCACTGAAAAATTTGGGTAGCAAGAGTTAAGAAGTACAAAAAGACTGAGAACCCATGTGCCACACACTGCTGTGGGCCCTGGAGGAATCTACCTCAAAATGCACACTTGCTAGCTCGGTTCTTTTGGTTTTCTGGATTCTTATACACAGGACAGGTGCGGTCTCTAGCTGGTGTGCATTCACTCAGAGTCATCACTTTACAGTCAGAATTCAGTGTGGTTGTCAGAGGCAGTCCCACTGCGCAGTAGAAACGAAGAACACTGGCGTAAGACCGCAATGTTGCTTTTAGTTCTTCTAGTATTGTCTAAGACTTCTTTTAATGGCCACAAAGGTGATTTTTAAAGGAATGAAAACTTGAATGTTTCCTAAAGCAATAGTCAAAGCAATTAAATGGGGCTTTTAAAGCTGCATGATCTTTCCCACTTTCATACTATGCTCTTTAGCCTTAAGTAAAAATGAAGAGACTTTTGAAAAACGAGGGTTTTTTTTTTTTACATTTAATATATGATCTTTTCATGTTTCTGCTGTTGTGTGCTTTTGAGCTTCCAGCAACTCTAGCTATGTCACCAGCAGAAGGGCAGGCTGGGCTTACATCCTGTGAAGACATGACTACCTGAAGTGTGGAAAGGAAAGAAAAAAAATAAGAATTCTATGAAAGGTTTGACTACAGAGAATATGGGGCCAAGACCTTCATCTAACCCCAGATACACATTATTCTTAATAATGCATACCGATATCATTTTTTTTGGCCGACTTTAAGTAGTGAGCTCATGAAAATTGACAATATTTTACAGAAACAGATTTTTTTTAAAAAAAGCATCGTTCTATTTCCTGTATCTTTCACAGTTCTTTAATTTGAAACATATCACTTTTATCTCATCTTGCTTTAACACCAGATTTGGTTTAATTAAATTTATGTCAAATGAACACATGAAACGAAAGGAAAATCAGAAAGCCTGCAGTTGCCCATTAGCGAGTCAGTGACTGTAGTGGAAGGCTTTTGAAGCCTGGCTTACCGCCAGGACAAGCTTGCAATGATGCTCAGAGACACCCATGATGCTTTGAAGGGAAGGACTTAGCTGACCTGAGCCTGCTCAATGGAATCAGTCAAAATCCTCATAGACTGGATATAAAATCTATAATAAGTCCCCCATCTGCAACCATTTACCTGCTAAAGGAGAAGAGTACGGGGTGTAAAGCAATCCATATAGAAAATTAATTGTATGAAGCCTATTCATTCTTTTAATTATTGATTATGAATGTGGTTTTGTTTTCAAAGCAGGCTGATATACGCACAGAAAGGTGGGACCAAGCTGTCCGTCCTGGGAGCAACCCTACCAAAGCAATATTTATCTTAGACTTCTAATTGAAATATACATCAATTAGTCAGATAATATAAGTCATTAGAGAATGTAAATGATATAACTTTAGAAACATATACTCTTACAAATGTGGTGCTGCTCAAACACTCAAGTTTAAAAATAAAGAGAACCCCAATGTTTTAACACTATTCCTAAAACTAAAAGTAGCATATCGTGTCTACGATGATTCATAGTACCACGTGGTCTTTTTTTGTTTGTTTGTTTGTTATACGTGCACACATTTAATACACTTAGCTTTGGCACCTCCACAAAAATGTATTGAATAACTCTACCAGTTCAACATAATTTTTTTTTTTTACCGTGTTTCTGTATTCAGATGTTTTCTTAAGTGATATATGTCAAGCACATGTGGCCCCTGTGCTTATTGGGAGCTAATCTACAGGTTCAGTGGCACTTTATATTTTCATACTTTACATATTAAAGCCTTTACACAAACTTTCAACAATAAAACAAATAACTCATTATGTAGCAGCAGGGGGCACTGACGTTAGTAAAACAGATTATATAGCACTAAGTGTGGCAAATATCTAGGGATTTTAAAAGAACTAACGACAGCACAAGGGGGCTTCAGTATTTCTTTGATCCTATTTGACAATAATTCAGAAAAAGTTCTAAATGTTCCTAAGTCAAATCAGTATTATCTGCGGTGTTCCAACAATCCAGTAATAACAATGTGCTATAATTTCTGATTTAGTCAGTTTTTCTGAACTTCTACAGATGCACCGTCTTTTCTTTTCCACTTACATATGCTTTGCTTCCCCCTTGGTTTCGTGTGTAACTGAAAATAAAAGCAAGGCAAAGAAGGAAAATATTCCAAGATGCACTCTTATTCCTTTTGAACACAGGTAACTTTCATGGATTCGATATGTATTTTTAAGCCTTAAACCCATGTCTGCCTTTGAACACCTCATGAAGAGTTAGTTGCCTTTGGTGGAGGATAATTGTAAGAGAAAGGTTTTCAGCCGGGAGCAGAATAGCAGACAGCATTCCTTAGCCAATCGCTAACGTCCTTAATTTTGTGGAATTTGTGCAATGCGTTCAGTTGTGTTCTACCACTGGCCTCCAGTAGGATATTAGTAGGTACTTTATTTTCTTGAGCTCCAATAAGATATGGAAATATCCTACATTTTTTTTAATTTCAAGAGCTGTCGTACAATCTTGGTACTACATCGAAAAGATGCATGGGTACTTTAATTTGCGTTCAAAGTACTTATGATGAAGGTAAAATTGTACGTTTATATTCTAATAATTAATTTCCTAAAAATTGTTCTTTTATGTTGTCAATATACATTTAAATTTAAAAATATTTTGTAATAACAACAAATGTTCTCCTTTTTCAGGTGTAATTATAGTTGCATGTTTCAGAAACAGCTTTTAATTACTGATTTTTAATTTAAAACCATCCAGTGCTACATACATTTTTCTTTAGAGAAAATTTATCAATTACTTCAAAAATTGCACATAGAAAATTATATGTTGCGTATTATACACACTCATGGTACAAGGATTTTTAAATGTTTCATGCAATAGTGAACTATTAATAAGTTTTAAGAAATGGATATATTTGAACATGGTAAGCAATAATAATCTTACTTAAATTGTTAACATACTACTAGATGTTAGCTTTATTTTGTTTATAAACTGGTTTTTGAAGGGTAAGAGCAAAAATTGAGCAAATACTCAAAAAATCCAAATGGCCCCTAGGAAGTATGTATTCCCTCCTGCCTTCCTGCAAAATATTTGCCCGGCAAGTTGTTTTCAAACCAGATAATGGCCACAGAATTCAGGGAAAATTTCTGGGTTTTGTTTTGGTTTGTTTACATTTTGAATTATTCTAGTAATTTTGTAGTACAAGTTTTTCTTCTGGCATTACTCACCAAAGCCTCTTTATTTCAGATTTTTAAAACCAAATTGTCGGCATCTTTTGCAAAGCTGTACTCCAGGGAAGGGGGTGAGGGGAGCGCTGCAGGGCCATGGTTTCATGAACACTCCAAGCATTAAGAGATGAATCCAGGGCCTGACATAACGCGGAGAACACCTTTGCACTGGTATCAAAGGTGCAGCGCAAACAGTCAACATTTTGCCTGTAGCTGCTCTCCCCCGTGTTCCCATGCTCTGTAATGAAGTAGCTGAAAGGACATTTGGGACCATACTGGGCCACGCAGTTCAGCCTCAGTTCCACCTAAAGAATCACAGCCAAAAGGAAAAACTAATTTTAAGAAAAATGGCTCAATCCACTTCTGTCTCCCTGTGTCCACAAAAAGTATGTGTCTGCAGAGGCCTGGCCCCACCTCCCGCCAGTTGAAGCTGAGGTTCAGCCAGTTGTTCCCAAACAGGCACCAGCAAATAGTTCCCTAGTGGAGTTTTGGGGTCATTTTTACGCAGTCAGGGCTGGTTTAAAATCCGTTTGATTAAAATGGAAATTCTTGGGCTTGTGTTTTCTGCTTTATCCAGTTACTGCATCTGAAAGTTTTAGAATTTTGAAATGGAGAGAGAGAGAGAGAGAGAGAGAGAGAGAGAGAGAGAGAGAGAGAGAGAGAGAGAGAGAGAAAAGAATATTTTTTAAACATCTAAAAAGCTCTTACCGACAAGTTGCTACCAAGAGTGAAAATATCTGTCAAAAGGCCCACGCTCAAAGGAAAGATGGACACAGAGCCCTGCTATTCTGATTCTGTCAGTGGTTTGGGAAGTGCCTTTGCATCACTTTCCAAGGCAAGGAAGTGACCCACAGGGCCATTTCTCTAGCTTTCATTTTCCTTCTTCTTCTTTTTTTCTGTACTCACACAGTAGATCAAACTGATCAATAAAGTGGGAACTTGGGGAAGCTAAATCTTGCAGCACCAGATTTTTGCCACGTAATGATGACATGCCTGATTTTTAGACAGTAAATTTGAGTCATATGGTTCCAAGTCCTTTTTAAGTAAAAGATTTTCTTAAGAAATGAAAATATATTATCTTGAGTCATATTATCATCAGAATAAATAAATATATGTTTCCTTAGGTTAAGTTGGTACCATTAAGAACAAAGGGCTAAAAGTGAGGAAAAAAACATTTTAAATATAATGTTAGGAATACCTTTTATACATAATGCAAAATTGTTAAATAGAAAAAAAAATATTACATACTTTAAGAAAACACTTGAATAAAAGCGTCTTTACTCAAGTTGAAGAAAATAGATTTTTTCATAATTGTATCTGGCCACTTAAGAGCCAATATCACTATAGTTGTTTAGAACAAGAATTTGTTTCATCTGCCTAACTACAATGTACGGTGTTTGGAGTTATATTTTAGAAATCACATGAGATTCTATCTTTGAGTGTAGTCCTTACAAAGCTCCAATTCTAACAGTATCATTACAGAATAATTAAATGCCACGCAACGTGGAAGGTTGCAGTGAGTCTGACTGTACAAAGGGGTAACACTTGGGTTGCCTGACCCTAATGTTACAGCCCAAAAGAGAAATTCACATGCATTTTTCCTGTGAAAATGCAAAAGTGCTGTGCAGCAGGACAGCCATACTTCCGCGAACAGAGCCGTTCTGGGAAGAAAGGATTTGGATTAAGACAGTTAACTTTATACAGAAGCAATTTAAAAGGAATAATTAGGGAGAAAATGCCCACTACATATCTAAAATATTAATTAACACACCTCTAGAAAGAAACACACTTCCACTAGAGTTACAAAGGGTGAAGTCATGAACTTGGTTCGACATTTGCCCTTGCATAGCAATGGGTTGTAGCTGAGGAAGGCAGCGATGAAGTCGGTCACAGTTTGCCATACAGCTGTCATGTGAAAGTCTGCAGTAGGTACGAGTGAAATATACTGGGCAAAATGTGTGGCTCAGTACTATACAGCAAAATCAAACTTTGCAACTGCTTATGCATAATTAACTACCTGGGACTAACCTGCCCTGGGAGGCACTTTACAGCGTAATAAAAAATTAAGGTTAAAAATACAGACTCCTAGGTAACTGTGGTCACTGTAAAACTCTGTCTTCCTTTGCAGGCTTGTTATTTCCTGAAGCTGTCGCTGACAGGTTCTGTGAATACACATTTTTGTATATATTTTGTTTATGTGCAAGCTTTGGCGTTTTAGCCATCTCCTGCTGAGGCCCCTTCCTACCATATGCTTCTGTTTTTCTTCATTAGATGATGTGATCCCTTCTGACTGTTGCATGCACGTGAAAGGACAGTGGGCTTGGGGGAGAGGAGAAGCCCGGCTTTAAGAGCATACACTTCAGTTGGCCTTCAGCTTTGTGGCAATGATTGGATCTGACAAGTGTTGTAGCTACTCATTGTAATGGATGTCTCTGCTTTAGCGGAGAAGGGGTGAAAAGGATGTAATTCCCAGTGAAAGAAAGCAACACAAACTATTATTTAATTACTGCCTGATACACAACTCCCTAGGAGTCTCCACTGATTTACAGTTCTAGATTTTTCCTTTCTTTATTAATGAACATTCATGTCTTCTAATGGGATGTGGTTAAGCCACACCTGTTACTGATAGGAAATTTCCCAAATAACAACAGCAAAAGGATACTCAAGGCACTTATACATCGGACATGCTTTGTTTTCTCAAATATGGAAGTGATGCAATTTTATCTCGCTGAAAACAAAATAAAATTTAACTTTTGATTTTTCTGTATATTAATCTTTCAAACATAGGAATTAATTAAAATCCTGTGTTCTACCCTCCCACTTTAATTTTTACAGCCATAGGAGCTAAACTAAGTGATTATGTTTCTAGTTTCGATTTTTCAGTAACATGGAATTTTTGTATGTGCTGAAACTAGTTATTTCTCATTAATCTACTGTCGGCACAAAATTTGCTATCCTCACAGAGAATAGCAACTTTAAAATCTAAGAAGAAATAACAAGACAAATCATTTTCAAATTATAGGATATTTTGCAAGCAAGAAGTATTTTTCATCTAAAGTTTCCTTTGTTTTAAAATAGTAGAGGCAAACCAATGACCACTCAGTGTTTGGAATTAATATATTAATATATTAATAGATTAGAATTAAAAGATTCATGCTTATTGAAAAAACACAGAACAACTTAAGTAGAGCTGGGTTTCTATCTACATACGAAATAAATAACAAATCCATAAAGATGACTTTATTCCTTTTAATACATACTTGCAAAAATTATATTAATAACTTGACTTATACTTACTGTTTTTGCATTTGTGATACTATTTGTCTATAACTCCCAATTTTGCCAAAGTATCTACTGTATCTTTATCTTTTAATAGTAACTTACATTGTTTGTAAAAATTCTTCAACAAGCATTTCTCACAATAATACGTGTTAACTTTGGAAAGCTGTATGGTGGTTAAGTCAAAATCTCCTATGGAGAAGAAGATATTCTATACTATGCAGACTACATTCTTAGATTGATCACTCTTAAATACTATTATTTTAACACTTTTTTCATTTTGTTATATCTGTGCATACCCTGGTAAAACATTGAAAATTGTCCTTTCTTTTAAAAAGTAGCCAGTATGTGGGCAATATTGCAAATTGATTAACAGGAGGGTGCCATACTGTCTGAAATTTTCATGCCCTACTTTTTTCTCTACTGAGAAAAAAACTACATTTCCTAGTTTATTTACATATGTGTTAAATACACCATTTTACAAATGACAACAACATAGGTTTGTGGAGGAGTTTTACCTCAAGGTTTTTTGAAATCTAACCTCTTGACCTTTAATAAATATTCTATTGATTCTTGTAATCATGTAGACAAATATGTTTTTCATCAGTGACCCTTTCATTAACTAAACCTCTCATTTGGATAGAGAAAGTGCTTACTTTCAGATGTGAGTGTAACTGTTATTGCCTGCTTGCTTTGGAATATTTTACTACTTTTGAGCAGAGTACAAATGTATAATTTTATGAATGATCCAGTTATTTAATTTACTTGTGTAGATATAAATCAAATATCAGTAATCTTGGAAAAGCAAGAGCTATTTATGTGGCAGTTTCTAAAATGAAATCGTAGCTATGCCAAATTGAATAATTTAAGCTCTTATGCCAATTAAACAGTTTGACTACTGATATAAAAGTTGATTACTTGAAACCAACTTGTAAAATGAGAGTTAAATTCATCAAATATTATGAAAGTACAGTTGCATTTTCAACTATGCTATAGAGTAAAATAGTGATTGTAATTTTGCTATAACTGTAGTATAATGTATAACTTTTTTCAACACTCAGAAGTTTTCTTCTCCATTTGGTTTTTGAAAGAAAATTGTAAAACAATAATTTGCATATTTTGAGCTTAAGGTAAACTTCAATTTCTACATTTCCTGATAATAACACATTAATAAGTTTTTTCTTTGTTTTTCTGTTTTGTTTTTACAAGAGGGCAAGAAGGCAAAATGAGGAAGAAAAGAAAAATAACTTTTAATGTATCATTTGATAGAAAGCAAATTATTGATAATGAAGAATTTGGAGTATTTAATATTAATGCACAGAAAATGCTGCTGATTAAATTTAAGTTATAAACTCCATTAATGACTTCTAACAAAACATTTTGATGGAGTCTGTCTTTTTCTCTCACACAAAAATGTTTGTTAATTAATCTGCATGGAGATCAGGAATTAGAATACTTAAATATATTGCATTTGTTCAACAATTGATCATCTTAAAACATGTTTTTCATTTGTAGAATTTGACATGTTTAAATGAGTCATGAAAATGAAATTTTTATAAGAGGACCATAAAGCAACTGTACTGTTTTGCTGCTGTGGAAGAAATTTCACTGCTTAGTTCTGAAGGTATAAAATTTCTCTCAAATGGCCAAAAGCATTGCTTCTTCTTCCTCTATTTTTATGAAACACCGTACACATGTGTACAACCAAAGTAAATGGGCTGTAATTACATTACAGCAGCTTGCCGTTGACATGAGAACAGAATCCTGAGTAGTTTTAGCAAGTACACGAATGCAAAAGAAATTATTACAGAGGAGAATGAACCTTATCTTTAGGTTAAATATTTCAAAATGTCTTTTTCCCTCATAATTCTAATTGAAAGCAAAATAGCAAATGCATAAAATTTGAAGAAAGTTTAAAGCAATTTTTTGAGCCAAAGGAGAAAAATTTTATGCGGAGCTCATGATTTATTTTTACGGTCATTTTTTGCTCGTCAGGAAATACTGTCAAGAATTTTGTGCAGCACACATATTAGTTAAACACTTTTAAGAAGAAAATTATATTTTCACAGATGTATCATAGAGATTTTAGGTAACAACTAAAATAAAATCCTAAGTCTCTAAAGCTGGATTTGTATTAAGTATTTTAATTCCTATTAAAATAAATTCTTAGTTCTCCAAGTTCCTATTTTAATTTCATCTAACATCCAGCAAAGAACACTCCTGTTGCCAAGTTCTTGTAGCTGCAGGAGCAGATTTTTCCACTTATATTACATATACTGAACGTGCACGGGTAAAGGGTCAGAGCCAGTTCAAGAGAAGAGACCCCACCCCCACATGTTGGTGGTTAAAAAGAAAATCAACCACTGGGGTTCACTCGCCTTCTTTTTAGGGAGCAGCACTCACCTTGTATGGCTCTCTAAACAGTATGTGCTAAAGACTCAAGTCCAAATCCAAAGGGAAGCAGTTGAGGTTTACAAACTACTTTTCTTAATCATCAAAAGTACAGGGGGTGGCATTCTTGCTTCATTTGTGGGTCCACTCCAACTCCACACAGATCTGAAGCCATTACAACACATGGCAGTTGGTCGATAGTGTGGAAAAACCTCATTTACTGACTGGCCAGACAGTTAAAACCTTCAGATTTTTCTAAGTCTAGGTTATTAACTGTCTGACTGTAATCACATCTTCACCATAGGGAGCTTCAAAAGCCTTTCATTTGCATTGAATCAGTTGCCTTCCTCCCTGTCTTTTTTTCCCCCTGGAAATAAGCTTAAATAATTCAACAAACTACACACATGGCTAGTGATTATTGAACCACTCTGAAACACTCGAGGCAAATGGACCATTATGTGGTGGGAATTAAAACTTTCCTTCCAATCACCGGGAGGGTACATATTCTTATATAGCAAATATATTTGTCTGAGGTGTTTCTCCTCTCTCTCCTCCTAAAATAATGTGGAAAACTGCAAATATACAGTAACTTTTATTTGCTCTTCTTTTTAGAGGAGACTTTTGGGTGTACATGTGTTCAATAGCTCTTCGTCCACATGTGGAAATCAAGTTATTTTAAAAGAAAATACAGCATCCAGCCTACCTATGCATACTACAGATGAAAATAGCACATATATATTTTATTTAAGTAATTCTATGTTGTCATAATACTTTGATCGCAATGTGACTAAACATATATAGGTACTTGTCTTTATTTTTAGTAGTTTATGTGGAAAATGTTTGCATATATTTTGCATTAAAGCCACATAAACATTTGAATTATCCCAATTCTAAAGGAATACTTCGTTATTTGTATTACTATCAGCTTCTATGAATATTTCAGAGTGCACATAACACCCCCCAAAACGATAAACCTAACCTAGGATTATCCGCTAGCTTTGAACAACAAAAAAAAGCAAATAACGAAAGACATAATTTTTAAAGAATTACATAAAGCTTTTATTTCTATAATAAGACAACAATGGAAAATTAAAGAATAAAGGTCAGAAAAAAATCATTTATTTTGTAACAAATCATCAAGGTAATATGCCATAACATGTTGGCTCACTGTCATTGATTGCAGAATGGGATATTCATTTGGAATAGAGTGATTTTTTTTGTTTCACAGAACAAGATTAAAGTTGATTAAAAAATCAATAATAAATTGCACAAAGCTGACTCAACTTTTTTATTAAAGAACTAAATATCAGATATGATTTACTTTAATATTAATATGTCTCAAAGCTGATAACAGTATAGTAACTTTATCAAACTTCTGGTAAACATCAAAATTATAACCTACATAAACATATGTGAATATAAGAAAAAGGTCATGAATCTAGCTGATCAGCAGAGCCATGTCTTTTTTAGAGTTTCTCTCTTTGATCTGCTTTATAACTTTCTCCTAATTCCCTACCACACAATGGGTCCTGGTCTATGAGTAGTTCCTAATAAATATTTATTGATGAGTGAATCCATGTGCTTTAGTCCTTTTAGGCAGTTAAAAACATCAAAAGCAGTTCACAACAATCCAGTGTTTTCTCTGAAGTTGTATTTTCCTATTTATGTTTAATATAGTTTTTATAATATTTTATGTATATTTTATAGCAGTTCTCTATTTTCGCTATTCCTGGTAACTGTTGCAACAGACTAAACCTCCATTCTTGGCATTACCATATTCACCCAACATAGAATTTCACATCCTTCTTTGCAAATAGTTTATTAATGACTTTGAGAATCAGATTTTAACTATATATTCTTTTTTCCCAAAAAATATAATATGCTACATAGAATCTTCAGAATTCACAGATCTACTGAAAATTATCTACATTTTGTGAAACTCAAATTAAGAATATTAATTTGAGTGAAGTCCTGTAGTGTAGCCCCTGCAATGCAGTTTTAAGATCATCTGTCAAATCTGATGACCGGGATCAGAAGAGGCCAATGAGAGTTCTCAGGCTGAGTTAAGCTACCACTGTGTTAATGAAGTCTTCTTGGATAGAACATTAGTCTCATTGGAGTCTTTCTTCATAAATAAACTGTGGCTGTATTTTAGCCATATTTTCTTTGCTTAGCCATAATTTCTTAGTTTCAACAATGAATATCTAGCTAAAACTTACCATGATTATGATGAGGGGTTTTAGAAAATAATTTGTCAAATACTGGATTAAGTGTCTGGTAGTACAAGAAAATTTGCATATTCTTCAAGAAGTTAACGCTGTAAGTTTCATGTGACTAAATAAAATAACTAGATATGTACAAAAATGAAATGGCTTTGATATTACAAAGATTAAATTATGGATGAGTAAGGAACATGTAAGCACTGTATACTTCTTCACATGGTTTTTTAATACATCCATTAATAGATTGGTGCTCTGTTCTTTTTTTCCCCCAAGGCTAAGTGCAAAGTAAAGAGAAAGTTCAAAGCAATGAAATTAGAAGAAATAACAAAATAATAAGGATTGTTTGTCTGCAAAAAAAAAAGCAGATAGCACGGTGTGGAAGGTGATAGAGAACTAACTGTTCTAGGGCAAATCTAGGCGTATTCTATTGATTGTCTGTTCATTGAGTAATTCTTGAACTTTTGAGGGTATGGCCTAATATTTTCGGATGATCTGATTTTCTGTACAACTTTAGAAAATATAGGAAAAATCTCCTCATTTACAGAGAACTTAAAATTATATTTTAGAATGTAATCCAAACTATTGGCCTATTAGAAAGGAATTAACATATTTTCTTTTATAGGTGTTAAAATAAATATGAGTTTTTTGGGGGTTAATATGTCATAGCTACAAGGGCATAAGACAAAAGTAAATATTTGTAAGATACCAGAGAATAAATGTGAAACAAAAATAGGTATTTTTTTACTATCTCTTTGTAAAAAAATATTGACATAACATACAAATTTTAGACGTTTGAGAAAAGTTTATTAATGATAGAACCGCCATTGAAAGATATATCCAAGAAAGTTCTGTCTGTACTACCAATACAACAGTGGAAGACCACCCAACAAAACAAAGGAAGAATTCATTTACAAAATAAGAACAAATGTCACCACTTGTAAATTTTATAAAACTAATTAACAATTTATTGCAAAATTGAAATAAATCCACTGCTACATAACATGTAGGAATAAAATCTATAAGGGCAATAACAAAAAATAATATGGAAGAAACTACACTACAATTGTTCTAATGTTCTTAAACTGAATGTAAAGATCAGTTTGATTAGGTTAAAGCTATATATTCTAAATGTGTGAGCAATCACTACATATTAAAAATGTGACAAGATGATTGTAGGTATAAGAGAAATCACTTCATGGGACACAAATGAAGAAAAAGTAAACAAAAAAGATTCAGTGAGTTGAAAACAAGCAGAAAGATCATATGTTTAAATCCAAAATATCAATAGTTACCTGAGATATGTGTGGCTTGAACATCCACATTAAAAAGGAGAGAATGACAGGTTTGATAAAATAACAAGGATTAGTATGTATTGTTTATTTTATATATATGTATAGATATAGGTATAGATATATCATAAAGCTATAAACAGGTTAAAAGTAAAAGAACAAAAGCAAAATACATCATACTTTTTATTGTAATAAAATAAAGCTGAAGTAGTTAAGTATATATTGCATGTTGGCCTTAAAAGAGAAAAAAATTTTGAATGACAGTGTCAATTTATCAAGAGAATGTTTCCGAATATGAGTGCAATGTACCTTTCAAATAATCGTTTGTGAGATAATTCTCATGCAGTTTCTGAAATACTGTTTGTTTCCCAAGAAATAATCATATCATTGTATATAACTATAAGTGTGGGTTTAATTTTGATTTTGTTGTTATTGCTTGTTTGGTTTGTTTAGAATTAGTGAGATAATCTCTAGGATGGGATCCAATATAAGTAATTTGGTCCTTTGCTACTTGGACAGCTTGTAGAGCAGAAAATGCTAAAATCCACATTCTTAAAATATTCTTGGGTATAGAGGTGACTGAATTTGCATCTTACACTGTTGAGGCCAAATAACTTGTATGACATGGTAATACAGTCTTGGTGACAAATTAAATTTCTCCTTGGTAGACACTGGACTCAGAAGGATGATCTTCCTCTACAGTATATTATAGAGAATACAATGGAGATGGCTCTGAGTTTATTTTGGTACTATGGGGTAACATGAGATGCAGAATTACAAGAGCTTTTTCACACTGAGAGTAAATATATTCAAAATAAGTGCTGATTAAGATTCTTATCCTATGGAGATCAATATTCTGATTTCAGCTTGAGAGAATGTTTACATAATTCCATAAAGGAATAAGAACCAGAGTAAAAGTGAAATTAACCTCTTTAAGTATTTTTTGACTAAAATAAATGTCTACGGTTATGTTTCTACACTTTTGTTTTGTTGTTAGTGTTCAGTTAGATTTTTATATTTCCAATTCTTTATCATGCAGATGTCATTTATGAATGTTTCTTGGTGTGTCAAAATATAATTTTTTAAATATAAACTATTAAAACATTTCATCAAATATTTTATATGCCTTTAAATCAGTGTTCTCTTTATGGATATAAATATTAAGCAATTTTTCTAAGTTGTTCCAAATTGGAGCCATGCTTTTTATGGACACATAATTTGCAAATACTGTCCTACTACAATATGCTCCTATACAGTATATTAAAGTGTAAATACCCTTAATTTTTGGTTCAAATGAAAAATGATAAATAAGCATGTATACACATAATTAATTGCTTTAGAAAGATTACTTATTTTCTAAACTAAATGGAAAAATGTCATTCGAGTAACTTGAGTTCTTTTAGTCAGACAACATATGTTCATTGAGTTTATGCTAGCTACTGGTCCTAGAGCTGCAGATACAAAAGGGTGTAAAATCTCAAATTGGTCTCTCCATAAGTGGCTTGGTAAGAGAGACAGAAATATTTATTTCACAACAAAAAGAAATTTCAGCTTTGAAAGTGCTAAAAAATAATTACATAAGCAAAGAATGTTCATGAAAGGGAGAGTTGGTCTGTACAAGCGACACTTCATCTCGGCGCTGGAGAACAGTTAAGATGGCTCAATGAAAAGAGGGGAAAGCTTTCAGGAAAGCAGTCAGCATGGAACCAGCCACTGTAACAGAAAGGAGCATAATGAATAAAATGAATTCCTGAAGCACAGACAGCCAAGCCTGATAGAAACTAAGAGAGAAGGTAACTGAGACCAGACCATAATAGTTGCTGTAGTTTCAGGAAAAGTTTCCTTATACTTTTTGATATTGATAGTGATAAAAAGCAGGAAAATTTTGATATAGAAGAGAAATGATGCCAGTTATATTTGAGAGCTCTCGTATTTTGGAGAATAGATTGGAAATGGGTCTGAATATATTTTGTTGTTACTGGGTTACATGAGGTGCAGAAGTGCAAGAGGTTTTCCACACTGTGGGAGTAAAGATACTGCAAACATATGCTGATAAACCTCTGAATTTCCACAGGGTCTGTAGTGATTTTTGCACCATTGATTCCTTATTATTAATTTGAGTCTTATTTTTCTTTTCTTGACGGGATTAGCCATGGTTTATCAATTTTTTTATTGCTTCAAAGAACCAGCATACCATTAATTTTTTGTATTGTTCACATAGTCTCAATTGCATTAATTTCTACTCTGATCTTCATATTTTCCTGTATTCTGTGGGCTGTGAGTTCAACTTGCTGTTTTTCTAGAAGCTTGAGGCGCAATAATATGTTGCTTATTGGTGTTTGTTCTGTATTCCTGAAGGGAGAATTCACCACTATAAATTCCCCTCTTAGAACTGCTTTCATTATGTTCCACAGGTTTTGGTATTTTAGTCTACATTTTCATTTACTTGTAGATATTGTTTAATTTCTTCTTTAATTTAATCTGTGACCTATTGGTTGTTCAGGAGGGTGCTATTTACGTTTCATGTGGTTATGATATCGTTGTAATTTCTTTTACAATTAATTTCCAATTTCATTATATTCTGGTCAGATAACAAACATAGAATAATTTCAATTGTTTTACATTTACATAAGCATGTTCTATACGTTATTATATGGTCTATTTTAGAGAACATCTAATATGCAGCCTAGAAGAATGTAGGAATCTTGAAGACAAGATGTAGGTGGCATAGATGAAGAGTTCATGAAGAAAACCCAGACTGCACAGGAAATACTTCAAAGAACCTACAGTTGAGGTTTCATCTTATTAAAAAGATTTTGCACAGCAAGATAAATAACCAACAAAATAAAAAGTACAATATACAGAGTGTGGAAAAACAGCTAGCCAAATGTCCCTCTGACAAAGGACTTCTATCAAGATGACACAAATAATTGAAAATATGACTCCCTAAATTCAGAGACTCAATCAAAAAATAGGTATCTGAGATGAATATAGATTTCTCAGATGAAGAAATACAAAGAACAAGTAAACACATAAAAAAAAATGTTCAACAACACTGATCATTCAAGGGATGCAATGGCACTGCCTTCTGATCTCACACTCCAAAATGAATGGCTGTTATCAAGAATCAACCAAAATCAAATGCAGGAAGGGCTGTGAGGATAAAGGAGTCCTTCTTCACTGATAGAGAAGTACAGATGGGTCAATCACTGTGGAAATCAGTGTGGAGATTCCTTTAAAAATTCGCATTGGTGATCCCATTCAACCCAGCTCTTCCCCTCCTGGATATTTTTCCAGAAGAACTGAAAACATTATGCCATAGAGATACATGTACAACCACGCTTATAGCAGCAAAACTTGTAATAGCTAAATCTTACAAACAACGCAAACATTGTCAACCAAGAAAACTGATTTGAAAAATGTGATATTTTTGTACAACGGAGTACTACTCAGTTATAAAAGAGTCATAAAATCGAGACTTTTATACGTAAAATGTTTCATCTTGAGACCCTATTCACGAGAGAAATAAATCAGACTCATGTGTAGACATCATATTGTCCCCCAAGTGTGAGAAAATGAAAGACTAAAGCAGGTTTAAAATTTATAATAGATACTGTGAAGTGGGAAGAATTTGTTCAAAGGGAAAGAGGATCTAGGAAGAATCCCAAGAGGTTGCCTGCTATTGTTCCCAAAAGATCCACATGTTGAAAGCTTGATCCCTATGTGCACTCTATTGCTATGTGAGGTCCTGGAACATTTAGAATACGTAGCCCAGTTGGAGGATTTGGGTGGGCTGTTCCTTGAAAGACTTATTGGGATTCTGGCCCATCTGTCTCTTTGCTTCCTCGTTCCCTTGAAGTGAACAGGATCTCTCCACCTCAAACTTCCTCTGTAATGTATTGTGCAATGACAAGCCCAAAGCCATAGGGAAAGCCATCGGGGACCAGCATGTAAGATACCAATCTTCAGACAACTTTAAGCTGCTTCATTCAAGCCCTTGGAAAGCAGACTTTTTCTCCTTTAGGTTTTTGCCAATGAATAGAATGTGTTTAGTACATTGGTATAACTATAATTACTGTTACGTATAAACTTGTGAGTAGAGTCAAAAAGTGAATAATCCAGCTGAAAATAAAACTATTCGTTCAGAAAAGAGGCTAAAACATATACAGAATGAATAACATGAGTTAACTATCAAAGAGATATATTCCCTGGGTTGAGGTGATGTATAACTATTTGTTCTTGAGTTTGTTGTCCATAAAGTTATCTTCTTAGAAAATCTATGGGAAATTAGCACCATTATATTTAAAAGAAAAAAAAAATCAATTTATTTGATTCTATCCCTCTCTTCTTAAAAATGATGGGAAAAAGGAAATCAGATATTAGAAAAAATAAAGTAAAAGCCTTTTATGTAAATGGTACACAGTCAGACCTCTATACCTTCAGGATAGAATGCCTGAATCCACCCGAGGACTGTGGACAAAATGAATGTACGCCTGTGATGGATACATCTGTACCAAACTTGTGCAGACTTTTAATTTTACATTATTTCCTAAAAGATACAATGAGTACAACATCATATAAGATATAAGTAGTGCAGGATTGTTTAAAATATGGATAATGTGCCTGTTTTAAATGCAAATCTTATGTAGCATTTTACATAAGGGACAAGAGCATCTATGTATTTGGTATCCACCAGAGCTCCAGAACCAATAATGAGGTATAATTTTAGCATGTCTATAACATCAAGTGGTGAATTTTACTATCCCCGAAAACTGATGGTTAATAGATAATTCTTTTAAGTGTGACTCAGTTTGAATGCATATCTTACAGATATATTAGACAAAGATTCTCTGAACTCTGTTGAGTTATTTATAAAGTATGGATAACAATAGTATATAACTGACCCAGCAAGATAGCTCAGAGGATCAAGTGTCTTCAGGGACCGGGTTAGATCCCTGGCACCACATGCTACGCCAACCTCTCACTCAGGCATGTTGAGCTGGCCACTGAGTATGGGCATTGTGGTGCACCTGTGATCCCAGCTGGGGAAGCTGAAAACAAGAGGATCTCTGTGAGTCTAAGCTATGTAGTGAGACCCAGTACCAAACACTTTTTTCTTTTTAAGTACATAACTTATGGTGTTACTGAGTAATTAAAAAAACATTGTACTTACACCAAATTTGGAAGTAACTAAGTTTAAAAGGTGAAAGATTTATATGATCTGAAGAGAAACCAGAGTATGAAGTAACTAAGTTTATACCAACATATTTTTAAGTTTTAACTTTTTTTAACTCTACATCAAATAATATGTATTAAGTAGTCAGTTGTATAATTCATATAGCTTTGGAAATATTCGATTTGCTATGATCTATGTTAGTGAGTTGGATTATACCTAGCTTCCTTTATTCAAAGTTTGAATAAACACTGAATATTAAAGTGCTCTCCAAGATATAGAACACAGTTACATTATGTAGAATGATGCTGAATACCATACTGCAAAATTTTGCAAATGGCTAGGATTCGGATTCTGAAGTATATAGGGATGCATAGTAGATAGGGGTCCACATCGTGGTGTTCAAGTACTCTTTAGCACATGAATAAAAAGGACAATACCATGCTGATTGCTATCAAGTAAATAATAACCAGTTAAATTTTAATCAATTGTCACACTGCACTTAATTATTTGGTACCATTAAAAAATACAAGATGATTCGAGTAGTAGTTAGCTTAAATATTTTCTCCATTACATTGGGAAACTGAAATGAAATTAACAATAATAAGGAAAAATAAAATCACTTGTTCCCTTTAATAATTGGTCTAGTAGAAACTGCTCTCTTCCCATGTTGCACACAGAACAATTAGAGTGTTAAGCAATTTGAGTTTGTTAGATGCTGCAATTGGATAAATCAGAACAATAATTCATAGGGCACTAGGGCTACTGAATTAGTTATTCAGCAAATGCTCCTTTTATATCACCCATGGGGCCTGATTTTTCACTTTTTTATTTATTTTCCATGTGCACCTGTTTAGATGTTAGATTTCTTTCCTCCCCTGTTACAGCCTCTTGCTCTATTTCTTGAAGATTGCACATACAGCGTTATTGCAAATTAAAGAAATACAGTGAAGAAGGAGGGATTAAAAAGCTCTCAAGAGAGAGAAAGGCGAGAGGGACACTACAGATCAGGCACATAAAATCACTCTTAGTCTGTATCGCTGCAATAAACAATGCCCTCAGAATACATGCCAATGTTGTATTCTAACAAATTTTGCTTTTCCATAATGTACTATTCTAAATAATTATGTGTGTGATATTTTTGAGAAATATGTTAAATAGTTACTTATTTCATTAACCTTCATATATCTTTCAGTAACTCATTGTGGTTTAAGCAATTGGAAATATTCACTGTGTTCCAATACATGACACTCACACTACAAGTTCAGGTTATTATATGCAACTGGTCATCTTTTCTCACCTGTAATATTGACGCAGTACCTGCGTGGAATTACACTGAATCTGTTCTAACCAGAAAATCCTTGGTCTCGAAGATGTGTATGTTCTCACTGGCTTAGAGTAATCTCAGCCCAAATTGTCTACTGGATGACAAAATACAAAATTAAATCAGGTTCTTCGTAGCAACAAAGGTCTAGAAGTACCAAGTATGTGAAACTTCCTTGGGTTCTTTCGAGAAGTCACACTCCGCACTTTAATATTGCTTGGCTCAGGAGTTACATCCCTTCTCTTTCTACTGTTGTCTGCAGCCACAATGGAACATGAGTTTTAATTAATAGTTTCTTGGGAGGTCTGCAACTAAGCATCAAGCAAATAAAATCATAACAAGTTTTCCCTTGTTCAGTTGTGTCATTAAGTCATTCAAGACTGAATAAATTATAATTACCATTAGCCATTTAAATAGCTGTTTAAATCATTAAGGTTCTCTTTGTTTTTGGTTCGGAGTTGATTTGTTACCACATTTTGTGTCACCAAACATTAAATTCAGAATTATGCTTTATACGTTAGCATAATTTTTAATGCCATTGTACTATAGGATTGAATAGTATCAGAGATAAATTGTTCTAATAAGTAAGGTTTTTCCATTAGTTGTTTTCTGTTTTAAACTTTGTATTCTATCTGGCACATGCTTCTTATGTTACATTTCTTAAAGTGAGGAGGTATTATGGTTTGTGTCCAGGTGTCCCTGCAAAGCTTCATGTAGCCATAGGGTGGCTTCTAGAGTTTGTGATTAATTCTTGATCTAATGCTTGGATTGTAAGTGTGAGGACTACACCTGCCTGGGGGCAGATAATGTGCATATAGTGTAAGGAGGGGCAGGGCAGAGGCTTGCTAGCTGCCTCAGCTGTTGCTTCTCCCTTAGTTCTTTGCTATTTTCCATTGCCATGAATGGCTGCCCTCTGCCATGAGCCCTGCTGCCTTGGAGCCAGCCATGCATGGACTGAAACCTCCACTAAGTACGAGCTAAATAAACCTTTGCTTTCTTAACTTTGGGTGTCGGGTATTCAACAATGAGTGAAATGTAACTGAAACTATAGTTAACAGTATCCTGAAAAACAATGATTGACTCAAATTTGTAATTTACTTTATCAATTATTTTAGTTTCTCAGTGAGTTCTTTATTTTATTGAAAACTAGCAAACTTTACTCATTATACTTTACAACATATGATCAAATTAGTGCTACTTTTGTAACTGGTAACAAATATCAATGTAAAATTGCAAAACTTGCTTGAAAACTTGGCAATGCTAGAAAAACTGAGGTTTCAAACTGATAGTGATTGTGTACGTTTCATTCAACAATGACAAAAATTTTTGTGAGTGAGGGTTGGCAGCACAGCTCATCCGACTAAGCACTTGCTTAGGTAGGCACAGGGGCCAGGCTTTGGTCCATGACACCACGTGCCTCGCTGGCTCTGGTCTTGGGCATGCTGAGCTGGTGATGGAGTCCAGGTATGGTAGTGCATGCCTATAATTCCAACACTAAGGAGGTAGAAATCTGGAGGGTCACTATAAGTTGTGCTGCGTAGTGAGACCCTTCACAAAAAAAAAAAAAACCTACTATATCAATATTTAAATAATTGATGTAGTGTAAGTACATGGCGATTTTGGTAGAATGATCTAAATTCTGAATTATAATCTATTTCTGTAAGAAACATATAGTAATATTTTAAGAAATCAGTATGGAATATCATCAAATAAGGTATTTAGTTAGGTATTGGTTATGTTATATTTACTCAAATATTTATTACAATATTTTGGCATCACACTGCCATGTAATGTTGTATGCATTTTTAATATCTAATCATTGTCTGAATTTGGGAGTTCTGTCTTATTTTCTTTTTCAGCTGAGTGCTAAGTGTGAAATGTTATCTGTCAATCTAACTTCAGGGAAGTACTGAAGTTGGTTCTCCTCCATACTGTAGCCAGTGACCCAAAACAACTGATTATATTTCTGTGTTGATGTCTAAATCTTTAGAGAGAATTTTGTTGTTGCTTTTTTTTTTAAAGATAAGCAGGTATTTTTGTGAGCAGGGAAGGTGAAAACTCACATCCAAAGTGGACTTGTTGCCACAGGGTAGGCTTAAACAAAAGCTCAAGAAGCAGCCCATGTACCAAGCCATGAAGTGACTAAGATAGAAAAATAATGTGGTTGTGTCAGACCACAGGATAAAATGTGGATACCCATTTCTAACTATTGCGTGCCTATGTTTAGGGAGATGAGACTTTGTACTTGAAGTATGAATACTTTGGAACAGAATGGAGTAATTATGTCCATAGGATCTTGTTTTGAAACTCTGAACAATAAACACCAAACCATAGTGGCATCACCAAGCTGCTTCCTATATTCAAACAATTCACTGAAAGAGAGATTCTAGAAGAAGGCAATTCCTAGAATAGGAGGCGTCCAAAACAGTAGATCCTAATAAGCAACAGGTAGAGTGAGCCTTCGGATCACCAAAGGTGAGACAGAAATTGTTGATAAATGTTGCTTCCTTTAAGTCCTGTGAGGTAGAAAACTCAAAAATTTCTCAAGCTGCAAGAGTGACACTAACATGGTGTCTCTTTCAAGTCTGAGTAAAGGGAGAATTTAGATTTTGTGAAAAGACAGCTCATGATGCCAAACAATTGCTAGCATTGTACAAATAGATTTTTTAAAGGTAATCTCTGTTATGAAAACTAGATAAAAATAATTTTACAGATAAAAATAATTTACAGAAGATAGATAAAAATAGATAAAATAATAAATATAGATAAAAATAGATAAAAATAATTTACAGAAGTAAATAAATATACAACAACAAAACAGCCTAGGGTAGCTATTTGCTCCAGAATCAAAAGATAGAAGGGGAAAAGAAAGAAAAAGTAGAAGTTAAAAATATTGAAGGGTATATTGCTAGAATTATATCACTTGATTATAAGCCTGAGGATAGAGACTGGATTAGTAAAACTAAACGAAAACATAAAAGAAAAACAAAACAGTACCAAATAAGAAAAATAACACAGGGCCCGACAGGATAGCTCAGTGGTCTAAAGCGCCTGCTTAGGAAAACTTAGACGGCCTCAGGGACCGAGGTTCGATCCCTGGCACCACATGCTGCACCAGCCTTGCCCTCAGGGCAGGCTGAGCCGGCCACAAAAATAAACAAACAAACAAAAAAGTTCTGAAACAAGAAAAAAATAAAAATAATTCTTTAGCCGGGCGTGGTGGCTCACGCCTGTAATCCCAGCACTTGGGAGGCTGAGGCAGGAGCATTGATGTGAGTTCGAGACCAGCCTGGGCTACAAAAGTGAGCTCAGGACCAGCCTCAACTGCATAGTGAGACCCTGTCTTAAAAAGACAAAAAAAAAAAAAAAAAAAAAAAAAAAAAAAAAAAAAAAAGTAATAATAATAATAACACAAAATCAGTTTCTAATGAACAAGAAAACAAAATTCCCTCAAAAAGCAACATGTCTGAAAAAAAAAAAAAGAAAGAAAAAAAAGAGTTCAAGTCACCATGCAGGTGTATGCCTGCATCCCAAACACTCAGGATCCTGAGGAAGAAGCGTCTTAAATTCAAGCTTCAGATTTGGCAAATTAGTGACTCAGAGCATCCTCATACAAAATAAAATGACATGGAGGGCTGGGGCCTCACCCAGTGGGAAGACCTTGTGTTCAATCCTCACACCAAAAGAAAAAATTAAAAAAAGTGGAAAATGCATGAGTTCTTGAAGTAAGATAAACAGGAACAAATATTGGATCTGGAATACTTTCTGTGAACTGCTGGTGTGTGAATCAGGATAAATCTCAGACGTGACCATTACGAAAAAATGTTGCAAACCACATGGGGTTGGCCTTAATGGAGTTCCATAGACCCAAGTTAAAATACCGTTTAACTAATTGCTTTGGGTCTCTGAATTTCTCAGAGATAACTTAAGAGTCCTGCTGCCTATCCCCAGGAGCAGTAGCTTCACACTGAAGAAAATGGGAAAAAAATGTCGGCACAGTGCCTGGCACTTCATTAATTTTAAAACTTCATAAGGTACATTGTTATTTTTAAAAGCCAACCATAAAATCATCTGGAAATGCAGTGATACCAATAACGTTCTTCAGGCAGGCAAATGGCATACAATTTACTGCTTTAGAATCTATCTAATTTGTGTGAGCCTGGAACATTACATAAAGGAAAATGTAACTAACGATAGTATTTGTTAGGTTGAAAAGAAGTGAATAAAGAAACTATAGGACTGCAGAAATGCATAATCTCCAGGTATACAGAGTATGACCAGAGAAATACCTTATACAACCAGGAAAGAAAAAATCTGCATTACTTAATAGAGCAGGGAACCAATTAAGAACAGTCCCCTATCCGGTTTAATTAGGCTAACTACAGGTAAGGGAGTCCTGTGGTACAGGGAGGAGCATTAGGTGGTGAATTCTTACTGTATCTTTTTCATCTATGACCCCTCCACTGTGACAATGGTAAAGCTATGCAGTGCTTGACTTTCACCTCTGATTGCCCTTTTAATGTCGAATTTAAATGAATTAACACTTTCACACTAGTGGAAAGTGAGCTTCAGAAATAGCCTGGTGTTGCAACGGAAGCAGCGTGTTGTAAGTTCTCCTTGCTATTTTTCCAGTTTATCACCAAATCATAGCACATTTGAGTCTAATTTCTGCTTTAGTAAATTGCTGTCGCCCAAATCTCAGTGAGCTCCGTGTGGATGCCGAAAGGAGGGTCTACACCTGTGTCATGTGGTGTCAAGAGCTGAGCTTGCAAATGTGGCTCAAGGATGAAGCTAGAAGTTAGGAAGAATAACTTTATTTTCCTTTGTGTGTAGTTGAGCTGCAACTCTACTTCTTAATTGCTCCACTTTTAGGGCTTGAGACTAACTTCTTTGTTTCTTTCCTCTCTTTTGTACTGAACTTAGTTGTTAAACAATAGTAAAAATCTTTAAGAGGGCAAGACTAAGTGATAACACTTTTCCAGTCTTGAAAAATATACACACAGAAAAACAATATGTACATATATATTTCTTGCAGCAAAAGAACTAACAGCCAAGCCAACTCAGCTGTTTAGATGAAGGCAGAATTTTACCTGAAATTCACAGAGATGCTAGCCTCACACAAATATGTAAACATTTAAGGTCCAGGAAAAGCATGATATTTCTCTTTAGTCACCTTAGTTTACGTCAAAACTTTCATGTTATATCATACAGGGTTTTTCTTTCCAATTTTTAAAGGGTTGATTTGCCTGTCTTTAACATGGAGTTGGAATAGGAGGAAATTCTTTTATAGCTCTCCGAGCAGAGTGTTGAAGTTACTGAGAATTCAGAGACAGCGAACAAGGGCACTGTACCAATGGAGGAAATTCTAAACTCACGCATGTTCTCAGTGGCACTGTGCTCTTGAAGCATGATTTCAGTTCTGTATTTGGCATACACAGCGCAAAACTAGAAATAATAATCTATGCATTAAGAGTATTAAAGAAATAATCACTACAAATTTATATAGATCAGTATTCCAAATTATGACATTTTTGTGCTTGAACATGTTAGTATATGGGTGTATATGTATCTTATTCAAGTATACTGAGAGCAATTCTTTAACTGTTGCTATATACTTGCCTGTTTACTATCTAACCCAGGAACTTTCCTCATATTTTGTGATTCTGAGTGAAGGAAAACACTGTTGTAATGATAATAAAAGTAGAAAATAAACATAGCTTAACATTAATGATGATGTAATAAAGGAGAAGAGGATGAAAAGTATCAAACCTGCTCATTGCCTTTAGAATATTAATTTTTATCTGTCCATATGAAAGACTATTTTTTCTTTCTCTCACCCATACCATTCAGTCAGACTTAATTTTCATAACTGCTACCATTTTATTAGTTAAATAGTTTGTTCACTGATTTCAAAATAAAGAAAAAGAAATGTACAGAATTAAATTTTATGACTCCTGCCTGAATGTTAATTCACAATTTCATGCCAAGGTAACTGAGAATACGATTTTGTCATCCCTTGTGTATTTCCTAATCTCTGCATTAAAAAAAGAAACTTTGCATTTTATAATAGTAAATGACATTTCATAATTAGACATCAAATATAATATAGTAATATTGGCATAACTTCCTGTAATTATATTTTAAAGGAAACTTAGATTTTTCATACTACTTTACATGAGGCAAAAGGATTGTTCTAAATATATTCTTTCAGCACCAATTCTGTGCACTTAAAACAGAAGACTTCTTCAAAGAACACGCGCACACACACACACACAAACTTAGGCTGTCATTAATTATCCAAGTAGAGAGAAATTCTGTATGATTTTATACTAAATTGCTGAATCAGCCAGAGAAATCTCTAGGTAAGGATCTGTCTGATAAAGAATATTTATCACATTTTTAACACTTATAAATATGAATTGCCAGAAGCATGGCGTTTGTACTACTGGAAAGAAACAGTGCTGTAATACAACATGCACTAAGTTTTGTACAAAAGGTGATAAACTTACAAAGTGTAACTTTATAGCAGAAAATTCTAATAGTATCCTGTGAAATTTAGAGGGGCAGCTGTGCATCAAAAAAGTATAAGACTAGGTGTGCAATCATCATTTATGCATTAAGAAACAAAGAAAGAGAAGTACATCGCTGGGAAAGTCTTCAGTCCTATTGCAGGGAGGCATTGGAAACACATCATCGTCTTCACCGAGTCTAATAGGGGGGCTTTTCAATTTTAATGAAAAAAACTCAAAGACATCAACAACACTCAACATTTTAGGAGTGTGTTCCTTCTAAAACAGCTTTCCAGGGCAGTTGTTTATTCAGCAAAACAAAATTGTTTCCTGTGTCTGTTAACAAGCCGGGCTTTGTGCTGCGCAGGCTTCCACGGGGCTGACTCCTGCTTGGAACCATTTCACACTAATTAGAAATAAGAGAAAACGGTGTTCGTGAGTGCCCCGCTCCTGGCCCCTTTGCACAGCTCTCTCCCAAAATTAACTCGGTTGTAACCTTGGGTGAATAATAGCTTTGCAACAACAGTTTAGAGAAGTATATTGTTAATAATTGCCACCATACTGAGCAAAATGCGGGGACACATTTTACATAACAGCACAAGACATAAAAAGATTAGTTTGTGAAGCTTTGAAAGACAGCTTGCAGTTCAGTCTCGTCTCTAAGATTTTCTCCTCATTGTGATTTTGGAAGAACATCACAAACAGGTAGGAAAGAAAAATCTGGGGCAAAACAGTGGGTTGATTTTTAAAATTATATTTAAAAGAAATTGTATGCAGTAATAGCAATTCTTTCGGTCAAACTATTAAAAAGCAAAAAGAACATATTACATTTTAGTTTGAGCTAAATAAATCACTAACAAAATAAATCACTTATACTTAATAAGCATTAAGAAATTTTGCAGTTTCTGTGTAAAATACATCGAAAGCACATATGCTCATCTGTGTGAGGGAGGAAGAAGTTGGAACACAACATCAGGATGAGGACTATCACAGAGACTTGAATTTGGTGCCCAAAAAATCACACAAAATAAAATAATACCAGAGAGATTTTATTCTCTAAAAGCATTTATTCCACAAGCATGTTAGTTTTCTTCATGAAGCCAGGTTTCTAAGCATTATTTTTTTAGACTATGCATGAGATTATAGACACAGGCAATACAATTGAGTGAAATCAATATTGGAAATAAATTGTTTCCCACAGCTCTATCACCCGGTCAGTCAACCATTTTTGTTGTTGTTGTTATTGTTGTTGTTTTTATGACAGGGAAATTGCAGGGTTTCATTATACAAAGAAGAATAAGCATGCACCCTGCCCTTTGTCAGCAAATTCTCTGTTTAAAAATTTTAAAGCAACTGATTTGTACACGCCCTGCCTGCAGGAGGAACTCAATTCTTCTAAATGTGAAAGCAAAAGACAAAGGGGGTTAGAAAAAGCTTCATAAAGAAGGGGAAACCTAAGCTTTTTTTATATAAGAAGACTGGTACTTACCACCAAAGGATGGATATACTTCACTCCCAGGTTTATGACTCATTATTCATAAGCAAATAAATGAGTAAAGGCAATCGATATTTCTACACAGTGAAATAGCATTCAGCCACAAAGAATACAACTGTGTCATTTGTGGGAATATGGGCAGAGCTGTACCACACTAAGTGAAATAAGACAAATGTCACATATTTGATTTATTTTTAGAAATCTAAAAAAACTGCTAGCATGAAAGAAAAGCTAGAATAGAAATCATAAATGGTAGGTGAGAATGGAGGAAGAAAGAAAAATAATTGATAATAGGTATGAAAATATGTAGTTAGATAACAGGACTAAGTTATAGTGTTCTACTGCACATTAGGTGACTACAGTTCATTATAATTTATTATGCATATTATATAAGGAGTCTGAAGCTTTTGACTGCATGATAATCATATTTAAAAGATGAAAATGCTAATTACCTTGATCTTTGCTCTTAATTATAGGCATATATCAAACTCTTTTGGGGCCAGGGAGAGAGCTCAGTGGAATAAGTGCTTTCCTGGCAAGTGCAGGGTCCTGAGTTCAATTCCCAGTACTGGAAAAAAATGAAAACCACTTTTGCTGTATTCCATACATGCAAATAAATCAAAAGATTTGTTCAAAAGGAAACTTCATCAAACGTCAACAAAAGGATAAGTGGAACATTCCAATATAAATAAATGCTTTGAAAATGAAGTCGTCCACATTGTATTTGATATAATAATAATCCAAATTTCCAAATTAAATTGAGAAGAAAGATGTTAATGATGTGCTCAGTATTTATTTAAAAAAAGCTGTGGATAGGAGATCGAGGGATGGAGGAGGGAAAGAGGGGAAGAGAAAGGGACAGAAGATGATTAAAATGTGTGATGCACATGCTCCTGGCGACGGATGTAGTCATTACATATGAAAGTTAGGTACCAATAAAAGATTTATTAAATGAAAGTTGCATATTAGTGAAAATATGTACAGTTGCGTTGAAACCACACCTAAAGCTCTTACAATTAAAGCACAAAGATAGACAGCAGAAAGGATGTAAAACAGAAGATTTAAAGACTGGAAATGCAAATGGAGGAACATTTATTGTGACTAACAATAAACGTATGGGTGCATGGTATAGCAAAGACCTTTTCTTGCAGACATAGAAAAAAATAACACGACTTGAGGTCAGGAAAAAATGGACAAAGTTTCTGTGACTAAAATAGTCAAGGCATAAAGCAAGGGCACTGAAATAATTGTAGGATCAGCTTTCGTCCTCAGATATTCTGCTGTATTTTACCTAGACTGGATTCATAGTGCTAGATTTTTGTGCGCATCTATGTTTTCTCTTAAACCCTACAGTAGCCAACATTGATAACAGGTTCACTGTAATTGTTTTCCTGACTATATTAAAATAAAATTTATTTCTCTAAAACAATAGAACTAGAAATGTTGAACTTGAATACATATGAAATAAAATTATTGAAAAAATAAAAATATTCCACTTTGTACCAACATGTCAAATAAAAAAGTTGTATGTAGGATATTAACAGATTAAAAAGCATTCTTTTTTTCAGAATTAAGTTTAAATCTCTTTTCTATAATAGTGACCACTGCCTAAAGCTTAACAGAATTCAAAATAAGTTTTAAAGACAAGTCTTTTTAATGAATATTTTCTATAAACCCATTTCACTCTAGTTTGCATCAGAAATCGGGATTGTGTTGGCAAGGTACTTGCATTAATGGATTTCAACCCAATTGTGAGCTTCTGTTCTGAAGCAGGGGGTTGGGCCAAATTATGACTGAACACTCCAATTCCAAATTTTTTAGAACAAAAATTGTCCTTCAAGGTCTGACATATAGGGTGAGGTGACCTAGTGAAGTTTGCAGCTGAGTTTCATTAATTGAGATTTGCAAATTGAAAGCAAGAAACCCTTATCTTAACCTTAAACCTTAGCAGCACACTGCACGTGTAAAAACTAGGTCACAGCTCTTTAAGAGAAACCTATAGGTTTTCTTGCCATTTTAACAAGTCCAGAACAATTCCATTCTTAGACTAAAAAAAGGGGGGAAAGTATATAAAATGCTGGAAGGCAGGTCAGTACATTTTAACACATTAAAACTGTCAAAAGTGCCTGCCAAACTTAACTACTAGGATTGTGAAGGGAAGATCTACATTAGTTTCTATCCAAAAGTTAGGGCCATTCTTAGATATTTACCGAAGAAGGCAGACTTGCCTGATTGTAAGTGTGTGAAAGCTGAAAGCAGAGTGACTGGATTCAATCTTATTCTGCCACTTTCTCTGACATTTTGAGCAGGGCAGTTAGCACCAAAATCTCAGTTACTTCCCTAGTTGGATCCGTATCAGCATCTACTTCCCCTAGCACAGTTATGTCCAAATAAAATGTAATGTCCTCAATAAACTGATAATTACATAGTAAGTGCATAGAGCACAAATATATATATATATATATATATATATATATATATATATATACATATGTATATATTGCATACTATCTGTATGTATAAGTGATATTGATACGTCTCACGTATATCATTTACATCAGTATGCTATGAATTTAGGACCCAGTTGAAAATGATAGCTTTACTATTAAGCTTATTTTAGGTAAACATTTTAAAGATGTTGTTACATGCAATAACATAAAGAAGTCTTACTTTAAAAGTCTACAAATAAATAGTAAAATTCATCTCAGACACAAGGAAAATATTGAATTTTAACCTAAGAATGTATTGACAAATACAATTTATTGGAACAAATTTTAACAATTTCCCTTTAATAAATAATAAAACCTTTAAAATTAGATACATATAAAAGTCTTATGGTCAGCTTTTTGAACCATACTGAGAAAAAGTTATCTAATAGTGAATAGTAACTTTAGTCTTTTTCAAATAATGAAATTTGAAACACATTTTTATTTCAAATCACTACATAAATTTAAATTTTAATAATAAACTGGCTTATGCATGCAAAACTTCAAGTGGAATTTCAGGCCAGAAATTGTAGCCTCAAGAGAGTCTAATTTTCTCCATGTTTTAATGCTAGTTAATGTTAAGTCTCAGGATAGAAAACATTTGTCTTGACTTGGATAATCTTAAAAACTGTATTGGTAATTCCTATTGTACTTTGTAGCTGTACTAAGTATAAATTATCTTTCAAGTATTCATATTTGCTTATGCTAAACTATAGACCTCAGCAGATCTATTTGAACAACACTGCATTTTTGCAAACTACAAAGTACATAGTAAGAACTCAAGGGCTGGCCAAATAGCCCAGTGGATTAAAGGTCCTGTAAGCAGGTTCCAGGGCCAGGAGTTTCACCCTTGGGCCTGCTCTGCCAGCCCTGCCCCTGGGGCATGCTGACATGGCAATTAAGACTGGGCATGGTGGCATGCACCTGTAATCCCAGCTCCTGGGAGACTGTAAACAAGCGGATTGCTACAAGTCTGATCTAGTAGTGAGACCCTGAACACTGTAGACCTTTCCCTAAAATACAAAACTAACTAACTAACTAACTAAATAAATAAATAAATAAAAAATAAATAAATAAATGAAAGTTACAATGCTATTATATCACTTTAACATTATTATATAAATGCAAAATAGAATTGTTTTTAAAAGATGTCAGTTATCAATTAGAAAGCTACAGATATTCAATATATTAATAATTTACCAGTTAGCTGTTTCTATTCTTTTGTCAGAAAATACAAGATATTTTTTATTGAACATGAGTAGCTCTTGCTAGAATCTGAGAGAATTTAAAATAAAGTGTTTTGGGTTTTTTTTTTTTTTTTTTTTTGGCATTTTGAGACGAGATCTCACTACACAGTTCAGCCTGGCCTTGAGCTCACTTTTGTAGCCCAGGTTGGTCTCAAACTCACAGCGATCCTCCTGCCTCAGCCTCCCAAGTGCTGGTATTACAGGTGTGCACTACCACGCCCAGCTAATAAAAAGTATTTTAAACTTAGCAGCCAGGTGTGGTGGCTCACGCCTATAATCCCAGCACTTGGGAGGCTGAGGCAGGAGGATCGGTGCGAGTTCGAGACCAGCCTGGGCTACCAAAGTGAGCTCAAGGCCAGCCTGAACTGCATAGGGAGACCCTGTCTCAAAAAAGACCAAATATATATATATATATATATATATATATATATATATATATATATATCTGTTATTGTGTAAATCAGCTGTTCTCAACTGTGGGTTGCGACCCCCGTGGGGGTCGCCCAAAGCCATTGGAAAATGTTATTTATTACATTCTGAATCACAAGTGTAGCAAAATTACAGTTTTGAAGTAGCCACCAAAATTATTTTTTGGCTTGGGGTCACTGCAATATGAGGAACTGTGTTGCGGGGTCCACGGCATTGGGAAGATTGGGAACCGCTGACGTCAATTGTGATGTGCACGAAAGCCTCCACTTCTACATGGACAAATGAGACTGCCATTGCTGACTTCACATAAATGACACTGCAATTAGTAAAGACCTAGAAAGTTTATGGCTTAATTTAAAATTAATAAGCATTAAGCTGGGGAGATAGCTTATTATTGTTAAAAGAGTTAGAAAAATTACTTCTCATTCTTTAAATTTTCCATTCTTTCACTCTAATTTTTTAAAATTATTTATTTATTTATCTATTTGGTACAGGATCTCACTACACAGTTCAAACTCATAGTGATCATCCTGTCTCAGCCTCCTCAGTGCAGGGATTATAGGTGTGTACTACCATGTCTGTCATGGTACACCTAGTTCTGTGGCTGGCACAGAATAGTTTAATACTCCTAAGTTTCTAGCTCTCAGCAGAATTCTCTTCTATACTTTCTTCTGCTTTCCATATTCATAATATCTCATATAGCTACAGTTCATTAAAAAATGACTTATTTAAGTGATCATACCTTTTTTGCTACTTTAAAGTTCATTATTTTATCTTAAGGAAAGTGCTCAAGTACCTATGTTATAGAGTAATAGTGTTACAAAGCTTTTCTGCTGCAGGGTTAAGAATGTAAGTTAATAGACCAAAAATTTGAGAAAAAGAAGGGCTATAAGGATAGCCAATATTTTGGCCCTAGCCCTTCAAGGTCAATAAAGACCCAGGATATAAAAGAACCTGTGCTGTAATATCCTATAACTCAGAGGTGTCCCAAATTTCCTGGTCAAGGAGATTATGGGACCTCAGAGGAAAGGGATGAATGAACTGTA